>JZLH01S0123215.1:1480-12235 GCA_001188425.1 Eucidaris tribuloides
GCTGAAGTTCAGTAATTACCTAGAATTTCTAAAAATGCACCAAACAGTAACTGTTAGTATGAAGGTAGAAAGAGATTTCTACCTCCTTGCTGTTAATTATTCTCAGTTTGAAGCTCACTGATCTGTGTGAGTACAGTATTAATTTCAGAATTCATGTATTGGTCTATGACTAATAATCTGCATGAGAATTATGAATGGAATTTGTCATGTCCATAAATGCATTATGATACTTTAATTTAATTAAAAAATCGATACGGTCACCATAATTCCAATCAACCAAGTTTCTAGCCCTATACTTGGCTAATGGTTCTTAAATGGTATTTTCTTCATTGCCCCACTGTATTTACACAATGTTAATTTCCGGTATGATAAAAAAAACCTGTTATGAAGAACAAGCAAGCAAACAAACAAACAAACAAACAAACAAACAAACAAACAAACAAACAAACAAACAAACAAACAAACAAACAAACAAAAACAATTATTTATCGGGCAAGGATAATTTGCTAACCGGTTTCGCATAATTACACCGGGGGGGGGAGGGGCACTGTCATAACAAGGTGTACACCATGCGCGTGTGAAAAAAAAAAAACATAAAAAGGGTTGTTTTTCACGGTCGGGCGATGTACGCGCGAACAGTGAAAAGGGTATCAAAATCGCAAAAATCAGGAAAAATTAAGGCTACTTTGAACAAAAGGTTTACTTTAAAAGGGCATCATTTCAGACTACTTGTTTAAGATATGCAACAGAAGGTTTACACAAAAAGGGTATCTTTTCAGACTTGAATACTAGTTTTAGGTATTTTGAGATCGACAGATAACTGCTTGTTTAGGGTCCATTTTGAAAGTCCATGTTCGTGCAAGGACGGGTGTACACCTTGTAATGACAGTGCCCCCTCCCGGATTTAATTACGCCTTCTTAAGACGACTTTCTAAGTCTATACACGCTGTCTCGACATCATCACAAGATCAAGAAGCATGTGATTCACAGCCCAACTAAGAAACCCGAGTTTATTGGTTTCACTTTGTGGTGTCTTTCCCCCGAATACTGCGCATGCTCGTGCGGAAGTAGATGTGGCGGAAGTGTGAAAGACTGAAGTATTTCCGATGTAGACAGACGGAGATTATTTTGAAAAAGAGGGAATCGTGTATAAAAGTCGAACAATTCAACAAGATCACAAGTTGCTTGTTCCGTTTCAGCATCCCATCTGGTCTGAACTAGATCACCGAATGTCATGATAATGATTCGGAAGTCCCAGAACTAAACAGAACGATGATATCCGATGGTGGAACTTTGGAAAAGCGCGTGGAAAGTTGCAAGAAAAGACATTGACCTTAGACTCTAGAGGGCGTCATTGTCAATGTGCCGTGTTCATAGTTAAAGGCAAGGTTCACCCTAACATCAAGTGGATTTTCATGAAACCAGAACAATGAGAGAAACATATTAATGAAAGTTTGGCGAAAATCCACCAAAGAATAGCGGTGTTATGAACTTTCAAAATTTTAAATTTGTGACGTCACATGCGAGCAGCTCCCCATTGTTATGTATTATAAATTCCCTAAAGTGCCATTTTCTCAGAAAATTGAAAATGATGTTACCTGTGCATTCAATATTTAATTAGAAACATTATTTCATACATGATTCTATGAAAAAAACCCCATTCAATTATAATGAACCAATAAAAGTGGCAATTTATTAAATTAATATTGCATGAGATATGCATGGGGAGCTGCTCGTATGTAACGTCACAAAATTAAATTTTTGAAAGATCATGACTCCGTTATTCTTTGGTGGATTTTCACCAAATTTTCATTAATATGTTTCTCTCATTGTTCTGCTTTTATTAAAACCCATTTGATGTCAGGGTGAACAGCCTTTAAAGTTCAGGAACTGATGACTCCAATACAGCTCCCTGATAAGATCAATACAATTTTGATTCCCGTTCGTCCTTTTTAGCAAGGCGATTTATCCAAATTGCTGCTCCTCACCTAGGAGTGAAATAGGGACCTGGTGGATTTGGGGTAATGATAGTTGCAGGGCCCTCTGGGAGAGCATTTAACATTTGAGTTTTGAGAGTGTATTACTTCATCTTATCAATAAATGATTTTTTTTTTACGAGTTTCCCAAAAGTAAGCCTAATAATGATAAGGGCTTATTTTACTTATTTTTGGATCACCTCAAATCAACAAACATGATTGTGTAACCAACTGATTATGTATTTGGTACATTGTGCATTTGGGGAAAGTGTTATGATAACGTAAATGTCTTGAGTTGAATATCGACACGGCTAGTATAAATATTATACAAATGACTGACTTTCGTAATTTTGTGGCGTCGTTAAGTCCTTATACGGAAGATGGTGTTAATGACATTTTTTAGACTTAGGAAACGAGTCATTAATCTTCTCACGAAATGTGCTTTGTTCCCGCGGTTATCCGCAGACTTCCGATGAACTGGTTGTTTTCAACTCTCAATCTGATTATGTAATATTTGCAATTAAGGTTTTCAGCTTGAAGAGTTTCACTGTGTCATCTATTTCGGAGAATAAGGTGCATTTTGGATGTTATTTCATCGTAGGATTTTGATTGCGGAAAAATATCTTCGTGAACAATCATAACCGAGCGTACATTGACCTGTTGACCCAATAGCGAGACAATTTTCTTCCAAATTTTACCACATGCATGGGTTAAAATAAGCTAGGTTTCTTTTCTTCTGAATTGTAGAAGAGATGAAAACATGAAGCGCCCATAAGGGCGGTGCCCGGGAGGGAGGGGGGGGGGCGGTCGTCCCTTTTGTTTTCAAAGTAATTAAAATAACGGGAATTTTTAATGTTTTTTTGAAAAAATGTTCGGTCCTTGTTGTTTTTTATTTGGGTAGTACAACAAATTGGCAGGCAAAAATGCTTTATCGTCGTCGTCGGCTCCTTGCCCCCCGCTTGTCGGATGCTGTTTGGCTTGCAGTTTTGCAGTTTGGCTGAGATTTTTTTTCAGGCAATATTGGTTTCTTGTCGTCGTCGGCTCCCTGCCTCCCGCTTGTCGGATGCTGTTTGGCTTGCAGTTTGGCTATATTAAAAAAAATGGCAGGCAACATTTTCCCGACGGATTTCGCCCCTCCTATAACATTTTACCCAGTGCCGCCCCTGTCTATAATATGTTTACAAGAACCACAGTGTCAGTCAAACTGAATGAGGGGAATGACCTATCAATTGTGGATACTTGTTAGACGAACCCTATTATCAGAAGACCTTGTGGCATCAAAAATTGGGGCAGGGCACCAATATACTGTACTGTAAGCAGTTGTACGATACCCCTCCCCAAACATTCGACACGAATATAATGAAAAAAAGGAAGGGCCCAAAAGTTTCTGATGTATATTTTCAGAAAATCTTCGGTCATATTTATAACTCACACCTGGTCCCTGGGCTTGTGGATGATGGCTTTGAAGAAGCTCCTCATACTCTTCTTCTTCCTCCTTTTCCTCCTGCTCTTCCTCCCCAATTAGCTTATTTTTGTGGATATAATCACAATGCAATCATTATAATCATTGTCTTAATCATCGACATAACCACCACCACCACCACCACCACCATCATCATCGTCATCATCATCATCATCATCATCATCATCATCATCATCATCATCATCATCATCATCATCATCATCATCATCATCATCATCATCATCATCATCATCATCATCATCATCATCATCATCATCATCATCATCATCATCATCATCATCATCATCATCATCATTCATGTGTGTTAATTTGCTGATTGCTCTTTTTTGTAGTTCATGCAATTGGTTGTTGTTTTCGGCCTATTGACTTAAGAGCACATAATTCTGACTTGGATGACCTTTTCTTGTTTTCATAAAACCTGCTGTTCTTATACGCCCAAACAATCATTCATATCAATTAAAAAGTAAAACATGACTGGCATCTATTATTTGAAAAATGATATTGTTCTATAATTAATCTTTCATTGTTTCGATGCAGCCATAAATCTCATCTCAAACGCCTTCGGAAGGATGATATGTCCGCCAGGATACCGCAGACACAGAGGAGAATGTAGAGGTCAGTGAACTTTCATTTTGTTTCGGATCGTGACTTTGTGATTTAGAATATTTCAGTGCAGCCAGTATAATTCACTTCCACTGACCAAAGGACTAGAGAAACAGCTAGGGGCGAAAACGCAAACACACGTTTATAGGCCTAAATATACGACCGCAGTGTGAAGTTCGCTGTATATTAGAATACCGTAGTTTGAATTTTCGTTGACGAATGTTTTAGATAACTCCATGTGCAAATATAAAAAATTATTATTATTATTATTATTATAATTATTATTTATATACTGCGCTTTTCCCAAGATGGCCCAAAGCGCTTACAAAAAAATTACACAATTAGGGCCTACACATTTAAAATGAAAATACACAATTCTAGAAATCAGGGTTAGAAAAAAAGAAATGTTTTAAGTGCCTTTTTGAAAGAAGGCACAGATTGTGATTGTCTGAGTGTTAGGGGTAGCCTATTCCAGTATTTCGATGCAGTTATAGTGAAAGTCCTATCTCCAGCCAGTTTCCGTGTGATGTATTATGTAAGACGGAGTGCATCATAGCTGGAAGATCGTACGTTCCTGCGAGGGGTGTATACATGTCAGGCAATCACGTAAATATTGAGGTGCCTGCTTATTAAGGGATTTGAATACTAACAAAAGTAATTTAAAAACTATTCGATGTCTTACTGGAAGCCAGTGTAACGAGTCAAGGAGAGGTTTTGGGGAGTGGAATCTCGATACCTGATAGATTAGACGAGCAGCCCAATTTTGAAGCCGTTGAATGCGATCTAATTGGTTAACAGGGGTAGTGGAAAGAAGGCCATTACAGTAATCTAAACGGGACAGAACTAGAGAACGGATTGCGTTGTTACAAGCTGGTTGAGTAATATATCTTCCAATTCGAGAAATGTTCCTTAAATGACAAGTTACAGTAGTACATATTTGAGAAACACGGTCCGCCATCAACATATGAGAAATAAAAATATAAAAAAATAAAAATAAATATAAAATATAAAATATAAAAAATATAAAAATATGAGAAAGAATATATATCTTTCGTAAGGATTGTGTTATAGACTGTAATTGCGGCTTCTGTGTTCGATGTGAATTACGTTTTTGTTTTGTGGAGCCATTAATTCCGCATCTCCGCAAGAAAAAAAAATCGTGGAGTTCTTCTTGTAAAATTTTATAGCGCCACCTTGTGTTTCAGATGACAGCGGCAAGAATAAACAACACTGAAAGAGTACACTCACTGACTAATCATCAATTTACTTACATTCATGGAGCGATGGTATGATTTAGATATGTTGTTTGATTTAGAGTCAATAGTGCTAAGAGTGTGTTTAATTGTAATATGCACCTTTTTGTGAATAACAGCTGTACTTGGCTTGTAAGTTTACGTCGTAGGGGTCTGTTTAAACTACATAGACCATAGCATAGTCCCACACATTCAATTATTTGTATGTATGTTTAGTCTACACTGCAGCACACCTACTATGTGGTCCTATATGGACCACATACGCCCAACACTGGAAAAATGAACAAAGTTTGCACTGTGTGAATTGAATGATTCTGTCCCGCCAAAACAGGACAAAATTTTTTTCAGGACACAGGGCAGAAATTTTAGAAAATTAAAAAATGAAAATGTTGACATGGTTGAAGCGATCTTGAACGGTCCTTAATTTCAATTTATATGTTGAAGGTCATTGTAAATCTACCATTTGCAAGCATTATTCAGTCACACCACTTTGTTCAGGAAAGGAGTGGAATTTCAGAGCACACTTCTTATGGGCCATGACTGCATGAAAAACCAACCACTCATTACTTGTGCATCATAAAGTAGTAATAGCTTTGTTCTTCGCCCTGATAGTGTGGCACTGCAGATGCATCCTGGCCCTCGGTCGACGTTGCGCCTCAGATTCACGCCACCCCTTCCCCCCAGCCCTCCCCTGGCGAGAGCGAGCCATGTAAATGCTATCTGTTGACAAAAGAGGTTCAAGTCAAACTGCCTTTCAGATTAGGACATTTTTTTCTCCAAAATTGAGTTATATAGTGTAGGGGACTCCGTACATCACGTTAAACATGCAGAACAAACAAATATGAGGAAGTATTTCTTCAGTAACAGAGTTGTTGATTTGTGGAATAGTCTTCCAGATTGTGTCGTTTCAGCAACTTCTGTAAACTCCTTTAAAAATAGGCTGGACAAATATTGGTGTAGTAATCATGATCTTGTTTATGAGCCTGTATAGGCTGTATGTCTTTTTCACACTGTCCTGACCCACATACATGCATTTTTAACGTGATAAGTCAAGGAAACTGTACAACCTTTTGTGATTGCAATCTACGATCGATGAACAGGCGAAGTCCTACAATCATCGTTGGATTAAAGTGAAGTAAAGTATTAGTAAAGTAAATATTAGGTCTAATTAGAAGTGTGCAGGAAATTTTTTTTTCCTTTCGGGGGCTACTTTTCCTGTTTGTGTTTGCTTTCCAATATTCTTTTGTATTGAACCCTATGCCATAGGCATAACCTATGGTATTCACGGGGGCTCTTTTACACATTTTGGGGGCTCTTTTGGCCATTTCGAGGGCAAAATCGCCCTGAGCCCCCGAGTATTTTTTCCCTGGAAGTGTGCCTAATCCGCTTGTTAAAAGGAATAGGGCTTTACGTGTTGAACAAAACACATTCAATATCTCCAAAACAACATCAAAATGTCGGTTATGCCCTTTTGTCATGGGGGGGGGGGGGGCAGTACAGACTACGTAGATGTATAGATTAACATAACCGCACGGCACTCGCGGGAATGACAGAAAATAATAATAATAATGACATTTTATAATGCGCTAAAATCCACCTATCAATGCAGGTGCTCATAGCGCAGTAACATATAAATACAGAGGAGAACGTGACACATTTACAAAAGAAAATAAATAGAAGGATAATCACGATTAAAATGCGCTACAAGACTGCGTGCGATTATGATACAAAATATGCCCAAAATTAATGCATTTATGAACAGTTGGATCTAAATGAAATGATTTCAGCTTTAATGAATAATTGCACTTGATTTAGTTCCCGGTTCCTGAAAGAGGTATGTATGCATATCGAAAGCGTAAATGACGAAAGTATATTCAACTGTGCACGCGCAATGACAAGATGTCATCTTTTGCTGTGTGTGAAACTGTTTTTGTTGTATTTTTTTTTCTTTATGTGCTATGCATTGGTGCACGCGAATGCATGCGCATCGGGTGGTTTTGATTGATTCAGTTTGAAACGTTAGTGTCACGGCGGCTAATTGAAATCCGAAGTACGTGTGGAGAGGTAAGTCAAGAAAGTAATTTTTTTTTCCACTTTTTTTAAAACTCGGTTGTAAATGCATCCAGACGGCAAGCATTGTAAGTACCTTATCCAGACTCAGACGGAGTTCAAAAGGTTTTCTTTCTTTTTTGGGAGCTCTAGAGTCCTCACAGGTTTGACATCTCCACGGCATTTCTGTTGTGTCGGAGTCAGACCATGCGACCCAAACGTTTCGCGTTTGGGTCGGTGCGGCTACCCTGTCCTATGACTTCACAGTTCACACATGAATGAACATTACCAAGAGGCTGGCAGCTGTAAGGGATAATATAGCATCTATTGTACTATATTCCCCATACTTTTATGGGTGGATCCAGGTGCCACTAGATTTTTGGTGATGTTGCTGTGCGCTTGAGCTAAACATTTCCTACCTGGTCCTGGACAACCCACATGCCAACTGTCATGACTGTGACAGCCTGTTTTATCTCCATATTGTTGATGTAGATATATGTCGGTGTATCGTATTACTGAACACTTTTTATTTGAATGCAGAATTCACGCAATAAACTTGATTGATTTTCTTGAAAATCATATTTTTTTAAATTCATTCAAATGTCTATATTAATATTTCAACAAAAAGGAAGAAAGTCACTTGAGTAATCTGATGAAATCAGCAGTTGAACTAACCCCTTCAAAAATTTTCTTCATTTCGCGGCGCTGAAAATCGACTTCAATTGCCAGACACCGTGTTATGTCTATGGCAAAACGCGAAAGTCACGAGGGAAGCAAATTCTCGGAAAACAAATAGCAAAATGACATTCTCAAAACAAGCTTGACAGCCATTCACTTTGCATGGGCATTAGGAAAATTGGATTATTTCATGAAAAAGGCATGTATTTGTCATAGATGTGTTAATTTTTATAGGTGTTTTTTTTGTTCTTATGATGCGTCTTAGATTTCTTGATCACCCCACACGACTCACACATTCGATACGCATAGTCCCGCGCATAGAACGCGCGTCCAGTAATACAATAGTGTCCGGTAATACCATGCGTGGGCATACATCCTATTCAAATGACACAAGTAGTAGAAAATGGAACTGTAGTGTTGGATCCATTGTATGAACTGTCATCAACCAACCCCACAAAATCGCTCCTTTGTCCATTTGTTTTTCACGGATCATGTCATAAAGGGTCAAATAAGATTAAAAATGTCTATTATTATAAAATCATTTTATGATAATGTCAAAGGTGTGGTAATGTTTGGTGACAAACAAGGCAAGTTTATACATGATTTTTCTGTTATTTAGATTAACTTTAAGTGTTTTTTTTTGTTGTGTTAATCCCACTGCACTGTAGATGTCAATGAATGTGTTACTGGTGGGTTTGCACAGTGTGGCCAGCTGTGTGTCAACACATTGGGGTCGTATCACTGTTCGTGTCTACCTGGGTACTCCATTGGAGCAGATGACTGGTCCTGCTTGGCAGCTGGTAAGTAATGCAGAACCACATTAATTGTTGCAATGGTATTGGGAGATTAAAAATAAGATTGAGAACTTGTAGAACAATATTTTAACATTGATCAACTGTTTTCGAAGTACCTTCTGTGAACAGATGGTGTTCTGAAAATGTCACTATGGTACAGGAGAGAGTTGTTGAAAACAACAGAACACTTCATTTTGACAAATCCTCTACATATATCACCATTGCTGACAAAGTACTAACACAGAAATCATTCAGTATGTGGGACAATGTTAATTGTTGATAGTGCAACTAAGGGGTACTTGAGTGGAAACTATTTACTGTAAAACCAGAAATGTTTGCGAGCATTTAACTTTCGCGAATTTCGCGAGGAGTCAAGATTCGCGAAAGTAAAATGCACGCGAAAGATTGTGTAGACACAACTTTTTTTTAATGCCAATACAAATACAAGTCAAATGACTCAAGATAATGGTGCGCGGTCACTTACGATGTTCGCAGTGCACTTCTACATCTGATAAAATTGAGTTTCAGACGCATTAAAACAAATATTTTCTATAAATCGTTGCGATAATTTATTAATAAAACACCCAAATACTTCTTCCTAGCAAATTTCTCTAAATTTTTGTTTTTTTCATGGTCAGTGATTCGCGAAAGTTTCATACACGCAAAATGGCCGTCAACTCCTATTCGCGAAAGTTTCATGTCGCGAAAGTATAGTGTTTTACAGTATTACATTTGAAATGAATTAGTCCCACATTATAATGCAAATGTAATACACTTTCATTGAAAAACAATGAAATGTGGAATGTTGATGTAAGATTTTCCATCATCAACCAGTAATCTAGATCCTCTTTAACTGACCTTTGACATTCATGTGAGAACTGGTTTTTGCACATTACAAATCTTCCAGAAACGTTCATGAAGTGTGGATTGGCTTAGCACTTATTGTGAACTTTGTTGACTACATCACCAACAGCTATAATGATTTACAGCATGTCTCCAAAAAATTGTGCAAGTGAAAAATGCCCTTTTTGACAGTTACAAAATACTGCTGGGACACATGCATACATCAACATCAAGGACATGATGTTAGCTTTCAAATGCTGTTTGTTCTGTTCAATTTACTTTTTTAAATCTAGAGATATGTTCTGTTAACAGCAAAAGGGGAAAATCACAATTGTGCCACTTTTACGTGAAAAGGGCCTGATTTTATCATTGTGTGTAGTAAAAGTAGCACATGTGATTTTACCCTTTTGTTTGTTAACTAAACATATCTCAGGATTAAAGCAAACAAACTGATTAAAACAAACAGCATTTGAAAGCTGAAACTTTGCCCTTAATGTTGACGTAGCCATTATGTCATAATGTATTTTCTAATTGCCAAAGAGGGTGCCTTTCACTTGCACAATTTTTTTTTTGAGACACGTTGTATACATCTCAGTTTGGAGGTATACTGGTATAGCATACTCCTGGGTACCACAGAAAGGTTTTGGGAGGTGGGAGGGGGAATACATTTTGCTTATTTAAATGTGTGGAAGAAGGTGATATGATGTATATTGTGAATACTACACAGATATGTGTTGACAAACAGACAGACATACAAACATTCTCACATACACCATCTCCAATGCATGCACACATGCACACACAAATACACAGACACACACACACCCACACACACACGCACACACACCCACCCACACACGCACACACACACGCACACACGCACACACATATACACACACAGACAAATTAACATGCACAAAGATAACAAAGTTTCATGAATCATTGGATTGTGTGATTTTAAAGTTGCATTCTGAACAATCTCTCTTTCAGGCCCTGAACCTCAAATTGTGTTCAGCCACAGAGACAGCATTTCACAGATTGGTATACAGAATGTCGTTCAACAAGAGAAGGTCAGC
>JZLH01S0123215.1:12285-25580 GCA_001188425.1 Eucidaris tribuloides
CACACACACACACACACACACACACACACACACACACACACACACACACACACACACACACACACACACACACACACACACACACACACACACACACACACACACACACACACACAGACAAACTAACATTCACAAAGATAAAAAAGTTTCATGAATCCTTAGATTGTGTGATTTTAAAGTTGCATTCTGAACATCTATCTCTCTTTCAGGCCCTGAACCTCAAATTGTGTTCAGCCACAGAGACAGCATTTCACAGATTGGTATACAGAATGTCGTTCAACAAGAGAAGGTCAGCGACCTTGGTACAGTGCTGTCTCTTGATGTCCACTACCGAGAGGGACTCTTGTTTTGGATTGACAGAAGCACCAACATGATTGAGAGAAGGTCCCTGGATGGTGGAGCGACTCAGGTGTGTTGAGGTGGACTCTGGGGGAACTTGGCTTTAACCCTTTGGGTGCTGGGCTAAAAATCTATGTGTGTTAACCAGAGATGGGATTCTTGTTTACTTAATACTAATGCTTATAACCTTTCAGAAATGTATGATTTCTGGTTAAATCCCAAATGCTATCGAGACAAAATATTTTTACTCATTAAGTTGGTTCAATGTGTCTTCATTTTATGAGCGATATCATTGGTAGGAATATCAGTGATGTTTATCATTTGAGTTTAAAAATATGGTTCTCGGTGAACCGGTGCGCCGATAGTATCTCATTGAGGTTATCCGTGGGCGAGCTGGTATGCTGTTAGCACATTAAGTGTTAAAGACAGATTTTAAATTGCACACCAAACCATTTTTCCTCAGATTTGATCCAAGTAAGAACAGGTACATTAAAATGCAATTTTAAAATTTGGGATTCATATGCTTGAAAGTTTTTGAAATATGAGCGATAAATCATTTGTAACTGGTTGATGTAGTTGTATTTTGTAACGATAGTCTAGGTTTCAGACACTGGATGTAGCTGTCACCTGCTAATTTTGAATTTGGTAGAGTCCAACCTTGGCAAAGATTGCATGACAATGGCGCTACTGCACTGGTGTAAGTTTGTAACATTGTAAGTTTCCATCAGCAGATATTCAGTTTTCACTAGATGATACATGATTCAGGTGTGGCAGTCACATTAATTTAATGTTTGAAAAATTCAAATTCAGTTCACAACATTATATCCAGGCATTCTTTTGAAAGTTTTTCAGCATTAAGTTTCACAGAACTTGACTTTTCAACACCAAAGCTTTTGTGAGAGGTGGAGATATCTGAATCTTAAATGTTATTAAGGATTTTAGCTTATTTGGTCGATTTATCCTTGCCAAATCAGTTTAGAAAAATTAACAGGGTTCATACGAGTCAGGGAATTTCTGGAAAGTCAGGAAATTTGAAAGTACTTTTTCCAGAAGCAATAAGTCGGGGAAAGTCAGGGAATCCATCAATTCCTTCTGGAAAGTCAGGGAAAATCATGTATTCAAGGTATTTTGGAAATGACCCCTGATTGGGTGCTTTCGAAGATTGCGATGATGTGTTTTTATAGGCTTTAAAAACTGTACAAATGGTTGTGGAAATTTACAATTTTCTGCTCTGGAAAGTCATGGAAAGTGAGGGAATTTTGCAAATGTAAAAGTGTATGAACCCTGATTAACTCTTGTTAGAGGAATTATTTGTTCTCTTTTTCCTTACCAAGCTTTGTTATTTCCCCTTCCATTTCAGCATATAGTAAGTCAAAATGTCCATCGTCCTGAGAGCCTGGCCGTGGACTGGGTGCATGACAAAGTTTACTGGACGGACTATAGACTGAAGCAGATAGAACGATGTGATCTGAATGGATCCAACAGAGAGGTGGTCTTCAGTACTGGCAAGAGGAAACCCAGAGCTATTGCCGTCGATCCTTTTGAAGGGTGAGAGAGAGTAATGTATAAAGAAAACACTAAAATTCAAGTATTGGGTGAAATTGAGAGACAGCAAAATTGCAGCAGTGGATGAAGTTAAGAAAACTGAAAACTTCCAGAATGATCAGGCTAGTGTGTTTATATTCTGTATAGCATTTTGTAATTAAGAAATATGGGAGGGCTTCTTAACTGGAATTTCAAATTCTAATTGTGACAACCAAGAATGTTTTTTCTTGTGTGTAAAGTTGGTAATTCAAATCACTGTGATTGCAATTATAATTGCAATCATGACAGGGTCGCCACGTGAAAATGCTATTAGAGTTTCAGATCACTGCAGCAGCAAAGTTAAAGACACATTGTGGAAGCCCCATTAAATTGTTAAACTTTGCTAGCTTACTAACCCTTGTAATATACAAATCAAAAACTGTAGAATGCGAAACTTTGGACAGTTGTGCTGTCACTCGTGAAATATATACAGATAAAATTATGAATTATTGTCAGGCGACAAATTCTACAACACAGAAGTCTATGGGGGAAAGCTGGATTGGTCGCTCAATGATTTCCACTTTTTAAAAGCACATAAAGATCGTTTTAAAATGCAATTTCTTCAGGGCTTCATTTTTAGATCTCATCAGAGACTCCGGTAGCATGGGGATGGGAATCATGTAGCTCAGATGTTTTAAAACTGGAAACATTGTAATACGATGACTGTAAATCTCTCATGCTATTTTTATTACTATTTTGTGTGCAAAATTTTCCTGTACATTTCTTGTGCTATTTTTATTACTATTTTGTGTATAACAGGTATATTTTCTGGAGTGTCTCGGGCAAGCAGGACAAAATAGAACGGGTGATGACTAATGGCAGGAGGTCCAAGCGAGTGGCCAAGCTAGGCCTAAGGGTTATCAGAAGCCTAGCCCTGGACATTGTGGATAAGAGGATATTCTGGCTCGATATCGGCAGCCACAAGATCGAGTCTACAAGCTATGCCGGGATGAAGAGAGACACAGTTTTGGAAAGTGTGAGGTAGGTTTGTAATTTAAAGACATAGGCTAACGTTGTGAAACCTCAATTTAACAAAAATGTCAAACTGTAATATTTGAGTTACAAAGTAGTGCTTAAATGGACATATAAACACCCTAGAATACAAATGTTTGGAAAGTTTTGCTGCTACTGCGTTGAAGTATAAAATAACCCAGATCTACACACAGTAAGTCTAGTCTATGGGAGGAAATGGGCAATCTGGTCAACCTGAGTACTCATAGATTTTCATTTTTTTAAAGTCACTAGATAATTTTGAAATACAATTTTTAGGGCTTCATTTTTAGACCTTATCAAAGACATGTAGAGCATGGAGGACTATGTAACTCACAGTTTTTTAAATTGTGGTCATTGTAAGCCTGGGGCTTTTTAGTTTGGTTGATCAGGCAAATTTTTCATCAAGCTTTCACAAAGTGTGCAACAGTCATGCTAGACCTCAGAAAACAACATCAAACCTAAAAAATGTTTATAATGATATTTTGTGATTTTAAAATCACAAGGGAGCAGATTATCACTGTGTACATTTCCTATCGCATAAAAGTCAGGGGACCCCACTTTTCAATTTGTAACCAATTTCTAAAAACTTGAAGCATTTCAGGGTCTGGGATTTTCAGAAAATTAAAGACACAGGCTAACATTGTGGAGCTTCAAATAAAAACTTGTTAAACTTTGCTGTCTGAGCTACATGTACATAGTAGTGATTGAATGGACAAATAAACACCCTAGAATACAAAAGTTTGGAAATTTATGCTGCCACTGGCAAGATATGAATGAATAAACAAGTAGTACTCGGGTGGAGTACAAAATAGCCTAGATCGACACACAGTAAGTCTGTGGGAGGAAATGGGCAGGTGAATCCAGTCATTTTGTAGATTTTCGCTTTTTTAAGGCACTAAATAATCATTTTGAAATACAATTTTTTTCAGTGCTTAATTTTAAGACCTTATCAAAGACACTTGGAGCATGGAGGATATATGTAGCTCACATTAAAAAAAAAAAACTGTGGTCATTGTTAGCCTGTGGCTTTAAGAAATGTTACAGAATTATCTAAAAAACACAAAAAGAGAAAAATGTTTTCACCATTTACCAAAAATATACATCACCTTAGAGTTTTAGCACACAATAAAATCCCCAAGCCCTTTTTTCTCCTTTGCGGAGATGAAGTAGAATACCGAGTATAAAATTTGCAGAGAAGAATGATAAGAGATAAATATAGTATAAGATTATAGGTAAATGAAAATAATTTGTTTGGATATTTTTGACATTATACGTGGAAATCAAAAATGAAAGAGGTTATCAAATTGTTAACTCATAATGTGTCACAAATTGCACCAAGAATGGTACCCTTTCAATGATTGTTGAAAAACAATATGACAACTGTATAATTTAGTATTACACTTTTGTATAGTGGAGAAAAAACCCTGACTAAAATTAACTCATTGAATTGGTAGGTTTGCATTAGATAGTTTGGTATAAATTTGACATTTTATTACTTATTTTTTCTGTGAAATGGGCAAGAACATCCACATTTCCACATTTTGAATACATTTATGGATTTATCTATTGATCCTAAAAAAAGTGAACTTGACAAGATTTTATTTTTCTTTCAAATCTTGACATCACTGTAATAAAACTGACATTCATAGAAAGCATGTAATTTTATATATCTGTTTGACACAACACTCTTCTCTGCCATGCATCAGTAAGCTGTTTGAAGTTGACAGTACATTAAAAAACTTGCTCAATTTTGCACTGTTTCAAAATGTGCAAACGCATTGAGAGTTCAGTTTATTTATCTGAACTCAATTTTTCCTCTCCAGCCGAAATATATTTGGTTTAGCTAGACAGCATCTTCGACCAGAAGGTGTACTGGACAAACTTACTCAATGACACCATCAATAGCACCCTGAAGGTTGGAGGCATTGACTCCAGAGTGGTTTGGAATCTGTACGTTGACAGCGTGAAGCTCTAAAATAAACCCTGATTGTTAATTAAATGCAATTAAACTAAATTCAATTCAATTCAATTTAATAAAGGTTTTATGAAAAATCAGACATGGTAGCCAAGAGCTGAATTGTGTATGATTTGCTAATATTGTGCAAGTAAAATTTGAAAAATTAATACATGTACATCGAAATAGAAATCACAAAAATATTCATGTAGCATTGTATATTTCAAATGAGTAAACACTGTTAAACATTAACCAATTTAGATTCACAATTATCTATCACTAAATAAGTAAAACTTGAATATCTATTCATTTTATAATGATACGACAAAAGCAAAATTGAAAGAATTTCTTTCCCTCAAAATTATATAAGTATATTTGTTTAGAAATTGTTAAAATCTGATTTTCTAATCTCAATTTTTAGCCCCAGTGCATTTGGTTTAGCCATCTTTGACCAGAAGGTGTACTGGACGGACTCCCTCAATCACACCATCAACAGCGCCCTCAAGTATGGAGGCATTGAATCCAGGGTGGTTTGGAGTCTGTACGTTGACAGGAGCCCCAAGGGAATGTGCATGCACCATCCAAAATCACAACCCATGGATGACCCAACAGGTACGTGTTTTCAACATTTATTTGTAACAGAACTTGCTATAGATTCTTCATGTTTATGTCTACAGCATGTCTCAAAAACATTGTGCAAATAGGCAAATTCAACAAAACAAATATCATTTGAAAACTTAGAATGTGCCCCCCCCACAACAATATTTTCTAATTGCCAAAGAGGGTACTTTTACATGTATGTGTACAAGCAACTTAGGTATGGTTTTGATGAATATACCACAAAGAACATAATGCAAGCAGTATCAGGCGGCGTGCCCGGGGGGGGCGGGGCCAAGTGGTGGGTGTGACACAAAAATGTGTTTTCGTCTTCATGGCCCCCCCCCCCCCACACACCACACACACACTTGTCGGATGCTGTGGCTTGCAATTTGGCTAGTAACAAAATATTTTTGGCAGGCAAAATTTTCCAGACAGATTTTGCCCCTCCTATGATTTTACCCTGGCGCTGCCTCTGAGCAGTATCGCTCTATTTCACTAGATTTTGCAGAACCTAGTTCTTCCGTATACATGTATAGCAGCAGCAGATTCATGGAATGTTAGCTGTGACAGTGTAAAACAAGAACAATGAAACAAAAACAAGTAATTTAGGAATTGATACCAATGTACAGTATAAACTTACTAACTTTTGCAGTCATTTTCCCATACATACATACATACATACATACATACATGCATGCATACATACATACATACATACATACATACATACATACATACATACATACATACATACATACATACATACATACGTACGTACGTACTACATACATATATACATACGTACATACGTACATACAGACATACATACATACATACATACATACATACATACATACATACATACAGACATACATACATACATACATACATACATACATACATACATACACTTGATTCTTATATAGTGCATTTCCAATTCCACAAATGATCAATGTGCTTTACAACTTATATGATTAAATAAAACTAAGAGAACAAAAATGTTTTCAGCTCCCTTCTGAATGTGTATATCGAAGCTGATGAGCGCAGCTCCTTTGGCAACTTATTCCAGACTCTTGGTCCACAATAATGGAAGCTGCGCTCACCAGCTTTTGTGTTGGCATGTGGTAAATGGAGTGCTGTAGTGTCTGCATTTGAGCGTGATTGGTAATTTGACGGTTAACGAAACCGGAAAAGGGAAGACAGATATTTTGGAGCACAGTTATGTATACATAACATACTGATTTTATACACAATTCTTTTTTCCACAGGAGACCAATGTTATTCCTGAAGTAGTGGGGATGCATGTTCATATCTATTGGCCCCAAGTACAACATGGGCTGCACGATTTTGAATTCGCTGGAGTCTGTTTATGCCACCAACATTTGCATTCATTAGAAGGGAGTTAGAATAATCTAAATGGCTTAGGACGAGTGAGCACTTAGCCTGATGACAGGCTTCCTTTGTCAAGAACCTTTTCACCCTTGAAATATAAAAAATGTGAAAATTTAAAGATGTGCACAGTGAAGAGACGTGGTTGGACATGGATAAAGATGAGTCAAATACAATTCCTAAGTTTCTGATAGTCTCAGAGGGTTCAATCTCGACACCACGTACATTAAGTGTAACGTTTTCTGCCATGAAATGTTTCAGTTTAGGTGAGAGAAGTATAAGCAGTTCTGTTTAGTCTTCATTAAATTTCATTTTATTCTGTGTCATCCATCGATTCAATTCCCAAATACAGTTCTCAAGAGAATGGAGCGCATCCATCAAGGTATTCCTGTTCTTAGGATCAAAAGCACAGTATAATTGGGTGTCATCTGCATACGTACACTGTATGATACTGGAGCCCGTAACATCTAATAATCTCTCCCATTGGCTTTGTGTATAGTGTAAATAGCATGGGTCCTAGCACAGATCCCTGTGGTACTCCATACAAAAGTGGGTGGGTCTCAGAAAGTTCACCATGTACCGGTACTTTTATTCGAAAGGACCGGTGTGTAAGGTAAGACTGAAACCATTGCAGCGCTGTACCATTAATACCAAATTCATGACGCAGTCTATTAAGTAAAATTGTGTGATCTATGGTGTCAAAGGCAGCACTAAGATCTAGTTGAACAAAGATGATTCCCTGCTTTTTGTCCATTGCTTGATGTAGATCACTTTTCACGCGTAGAAGTGCAGACTCTGTACTGTGGTGTCGTTTATAAGATGACTGGAACGTTTCATGTAAATTACAAGAGTCAAGATGAGCCATCAGTCTAGATGAAACAACCATTTCAATCACTTTAGACAATAATGAAAGGTTAGACACAGGTCTGTAATTTATCAGCTCTGAACAGGCAAGAGAGGGTTTCTTGAGGCGAGGGAAAATGACGGCTTCCTTGAGTTTGTCCAGAAAAGAACCACTACTCAGTGAGCTACTAACGATTGACGTTATCGGCTGTAACAAAACAGTAATAAGGTGTGTTTTCAACAACCATGTTGGTATGGAATCCAGTTCACAATACTTGTTTGTTGCTTTCTTGATAACCTTCATCACTTCTTCCTCAGTGACTTGAGCAAAATCAGAAAGAGGTGATAGTACAAGATCAGTAGGTGAAATGTTCAGTAGATGTTCACTAAATAGTGCTGTGGAATCTTGTTGATCGAGTGCTTGTCTAATCTGATCAATTTTTCCATTGAAGAAGTTTGCGAAATTGTTACTTATCTGACTGTAATCATTGCAGCTGGGAAGAACCTAACAATGCTTGAATTGTTCCATGTATTTCTTTAGGGCCGGCTTCCCGGCAGCAGCTGGTAAAATATTCCTTCTTTGCTTTAACGAGTGCGATGTTGAAAGCATTCTTACCAATATAACGTTTACGATCAGACAGTGTTGCACATCCTTTTTCTTCTAGTTTTCTCCACTTCCGTTCTGATTTCCTTTTTTCTTGCCTTAGTGCTTGGATATTTTCATCATACCATGGAATGCATGGTCTCTCCTTCCGAGTACTAACTGTAACTGGGCAGTAGGCATCTAGGACTTGTGTTACAGCATATTTTTTTTACAGCCTTTGGTATATTTTGCAATGTCAAAACACTGAATTTTCCATCTTATCCATTTGCATAATCATTATATCCCATTTCTTCACTTTCTCTTTCTCAAAGTGCACAGAAATTTTATATGTGACCTGTCACCACAAAACGAAAAATAAGTCACATTGGAAATTCTCATGTAAATGTGGTAAATAGTCAAGTTGGGCTGCAAAGTTGATTCTGGGATTCTGATGTTTTCTAAAAGTTCATACACTCATCTTTCATCTGTCTATATTTGAAAATTTGAAACATTTTCAGAAAATGATTAGTGATGGTGGATGTAGCTGATTTAAGTTACCTGTCGTACAGGTGATACTGATACACATGGTTCAGTCATGATTAATTTCCCCCCCCACAGTCACTTTCAACTGCACAACAAATAGCGACTGTCACATGGGGCTACCAGTCCTCTCTCCTGATGCCTCCAAGCCCTACCTCATCTACGCCAACACCACCAGCATCCACCGCATCAACTCTGACGGCTCAAGTCACATGACCGTCACCTCGGCCGGCCTCCGCAACGTCACGACCATCGAGTTCGACCCCCTGGAGAAGAAGGTCTACTTCGCTGACTTCGGGAGAGGGGTCATCGAGAGGGTGGGGGCTGATGGGAGGGGGTTGGAGGTTGTTGCAACGAGCGGTGTTGCCTCCGTGGAAGGCCTTGCCATTGACTGGATGCATAGAAGATTATACTGGGTGGATTCCTTGTGAGTATAAAAAGGGAGTTATGTCAGTTTGTTCACAATCCATGAACCTCTTGACTGTGAACCGGTTCAGACCATTGACCTGATATGAATGCAGGTGGACTATCGCTACCAACACTAAGTGTGGTGTTTTTTGGTGATGAAAGATCCCCTTTTTTGTAACGATTTTGTTAGTAAAAAAGGATGTCGAAAAGTAGTACTTAATGGGGTAATTTACTGTCTTGTGCTTTTGTTGATGTAATTAAGGCATGACAAAGGAGTGGTAGGTCTATAATGTCTCTGTTGTGTTAGGCCAGAAAAGCAGTTAGCCAATTTCTAATGTACTTCTTTGTTCAAATTGGTTGAACTGGATCACAGTTTTCAGTCCATGAACCTCTAGTTTCATTTGGCTCACAGATAACCTAACGATCTGACTCACCCTTATTATAAATTTAGTTTTTGTCTCACCTGCTGTGCATAGGAGAAGTGATAATATAGGCACCACTTTTCCGACGGCGGCACCGCGTCAACAATAAAACCTTAACCAAGGTCAAGTGTTTTAATTTTTGGCATAATTTTAAAAGTATAGGTCCTTATTTCTTGGAACTTGGACATAAGGGTTATGAAGTATTACTTATCATTTGAGTAGAATATCAGGTCACAAAATCAAGGTCAAAGGTCATTCAGGTCAACATATTTAGATCATGTTGTGGAGTCAACATCAAAAACTTAACCTAGGGTTAGTTCTGATTGTATTATCTGAAAGAGGCTTCCAAACTTCAACACAGAATTTGGAATTTCCTTAATTATGCTAATTTATGCAAATTTATTCAAAATTACTAAAAATGCTACTATTCATTTATTTTGTGGCAGATTTTGATAGTTTGTTTTATCTGGTAGGGCTTGGTAGGGGCTTTCAAATTTCAACACAGAATTTAGCAATTCTTTTATCATACTAATTTAAGCACTTTTTGACAAAATCAATGAACAATGACAAAAAGAGCCTGAAATAATTTTGACATGCATTCTTGTCTAATATCGTGAGATACAGGTGATATTATGCAATTAGTAACTTCTTTTTTCAGACAGGTTTTGTGGTCATGTACAGGTGTAATTAAGACTTTTGGTAGGTTACGTTACTGCAGGATTCTTGGCAGAATGATAGTAATAATAGTAAAGATGATGATAATAATGATATTATAAACAACTTCTGTTGTTTCTAAGCCCTATACAAGAAAAATTGCAAAGAAATAAGATATAAGGTGGATAGTAACATGGAACAAAATCAATGCAGTTTTCATACAAGATAAACAACTGAATTAACAAACATTAAAAGCATGATGGTATACCAAGTTAATATACATTACAGGGATTTAGTGAATAGGTGGGTATTGAGTAATTATTTGAATGAGTCTATTGTAGGAGCCTCACAGACTTGGATGGGTAAATTGTTCCTTTCTGATAATGATGATGAAGATACTACCACTAATAATGATAATGTAATAATTATGATGATGATGATGATAATTGATAATAATGAAAATCATGATAATAATGATGATACTACTACTTTTACTCCTGCTGCTGCTCTATATTTATACTACTTTATACACACTATCTACTTACTTACTACTGCTACTACTACTACAAATAAGAATGATAATATAATATGAGACATACGGAAACTAAATGTAGTATTTGTACAGCTTCCCATCTTGAATTCATTTTCAAGTGGAGTCATGTACTGGCAAATCAAGTTTAATGTATGGAAATGAAGATTTCCTTGCTATTTGTTGTGTTTTTGTTTTCGATATTGTACAGAGAAAACCACATTGCCACCCAGAGTCTGTATCTGGGAAGCAGACACAGGGTACTGATGGCTGACCTGGACGAACCCCATGGAATAGCTGTCCATCCTGCTTTGAAGTAAGTTAAAGGGCAGTAACATGATTGGGAGAAATAAAAATGCCATTAAAACCAAACTGGTTGAAAGATATACCAAATATACTCCAGCTGGATTGGATCTCCTGGCTGGAAGGATTTGTTGTGAATTTGTTAACTTACGGAGAATCAAGCGTGAACATACCTGGACTTTACTTTTCTGAAGCCCCGAGAGAAATTAATCCCATATAAAACTACACAAGAAATTTTTCTCTCACAAGACATACTAATGGGAATACAGTGAAACCTGTCTATAGTGGTCACCCAAGGGAAACAAAAAATGTGGCCTTTAGAGACAGGTGGCTGCTATAGACAGGTTCTTTAACACACAATTTGATTCCAGGGAAATAATTTTCGTGGCCACTATAGACAGGTTGGCTGCTATAGAGAGGTGGCCGCTAAGACAGGTTTGACTGTACTTCTAAAATGAATCAACTTTTAACTACAACATTTTCACAGTACAATCCTTGCATAGTTTGCTTGATTCTAGAATAGTTTTTACCCCAAGTTGAGGACTACCACCAATCATTTCATTTACCTTTAACCTTGGAAATCCTATCAATCTTGTAGCTTTCAAAGTAAATAGCCTGATTGCAGGTAGTCCTCAACTTTGGGTGAAATAAATCTAGAATCAAGTAAACTATGCAGTTATTGTATCCCCTAACAAAGTTCTGGGGATACTATGGATTTGGCCTCGTCACGCCGCCACGTCCGCCACATATATTTTCTTGTGAGCGCTCTGCTGGCTGCAGTTCTTCTCGGATCATCTTAAAATTTGGTATGAAGGTGCATTGTGGTAAAGCAAAGACGCCTATAGTTTTTGGTGGTGGCGCCCTCGCTTGGTCCGTCTTTGTACACAAAAAGGTACATTTTTCAGGGTGTGCTTGTGTGCACGATACTGGCCGCATTTCTTGACGGATTTTTTTTCAAATTTGGTGTGTAAGTGTATCATAGTCAACTATAGACACCTATAACTTTGGGTGATGCTGCCCCCAATGTTCCGGCTTTTACAGGGTCAAAGGTCAACCTGATAGGTCTAAATTTGCAAAAATGCTTATTTTTTCAATAACTTTGTTGTTACTCAAAGGATTTTATTCAAACTTGCTGTATAGGTGTATGGGTGGTCATTCTACATGCACATTAGTGTTCGGTGACAGCGCCCTCAATGTTCCGACTTGGGTGCCATGTCACATTACTTGTATGTGCTCTATTGGCCACATTTCTTGTCCGATTTTATTCAAACCTGCTTTGGAGGTTTAGTGGGGGGGGGGGTTCATTCTGCGTAACAATAGTTTTCAGTGACAGCGCCCTCATTGTTCCGACTTTTATAGGATACCATGTCATATTTCTAATTTATCCAAATGGGGGGGTGAAGGGACGGGTTCGGGGGATACATGTGCTCGAAGGGTTCCTTGAATTTGTGTACGTCAGGAGAAACAAGCATTAATTTTACTGACTTAATCTTTGGAATGGAAATTGATCCCATAGAAAGCTACCCTTTGGATATCCCGATCTTGCAATCTCAAAAGACAGTGTACATGATTAGGAAAAGTAAAAAAAAATGCCCTGAGAACCATATGAGTTAATATGTATACCAGTATATACACCTACACTGGCTAGAGTGTATATTCAGGCTGGAAGGATTTGTCTTGGATTTGTTTACTGTTCCTGTAAAAATCCTCATTTTCCTACTTTTTCCTATTTTTTGTCAACCCCCCCCCCCCTTTGCTATAGGTTTAATATTTGTTTGGAGTTGAGTAGTCTTTACAGGACGTGTTGCTGAGAGTACTGCTAACTACCATCAATTCACTGTTTGTGAAGTACAATGTTTTTTTCTCCGTATTTTTCGTTTGTTCCCCCCAATTTAGAATTTTTTTCCGCATGTTTCCATTTTGTTCGGGGTACTACTCCAACCACTACTTATAAAATTTCAACTTATCCTCCTACTTTTGGTCGGATTGAATCCCTACTTTATCCTTACTTTTCAGATTTTGCTCCTAATTTTCTTCCTACTTTTCAACCACAGCAGATTTGGCAGGTGTGATGCCTTTCCTAATTGACTGGAATTCTTGTTTTTTTGACTAATGAGGCATTCTTCAACTTACATTAAGTATTTATCCCTGTAT
>JZLH01S0123215.1:29988-44450 GCA_001188425.1 Eucidaris tribuloides
CATGAAACTAATATTTTTCTCACTCGAATTTTTTTATATTCATGTTCCTTCTGGGACATTGAATTTTAATCTTTTCACCAGTATAAAATTGTACCACATGAAATTTCGGATATATGATGTTGCGAGATGCCGGATGAGCGCTACGTCATTGACGTTTTCTAGTTTTATTTTACTCTTTCTGTGTTAACTAAACATATCTCAAGATTAAGAAAAGCAAATTGAACAGAATAATGTCATTTGAAAACTAAGACTGCGCCTTCGACGTTGATGTAAGCATCATGTGGCAACATTATTTTCTAATTGCCAAAGAGGGCGATTTTTACATGCAATTGTTTGTTTAGACTATCTGTATTCATGAAATTTGTATTATGCAAGGCACAAAGGGTAGGCTAATGTATAAAATGGTAGCTACCAGGCAGTCACACTTTCCCTAGTTTGTCTTTTTCCGCACTGTTTACCCCATATTTTGGAAAGATTTAGTGAATGAGAAGTTTGCGGAGAGATTATGGTCTTGCAAAATTTGTTGTTCTCTCTGAGTAGTAGATCATTTTATTTAACTTCTCAAAATAAGAATGGCCTAATAGGATTGAACCTGTAGCATACTACTGTAAAGGCAGGCTATAGCAGCAGCAGTATCACCAGGTTGACAGTAATGGCATGTTAACTTCGTACAGATACTTAACTGTCACCTTTTTACTTGTATTTCATTTCATTTCATATTAATATAAATAAGAGATCACAATTACACGCTAAATTTATTTCTTATTTTCAATTTGGAAGTTTGTGTAAGGCCATCATGTAGAAGGAGTAGTCCTAGTCTCCTAAATCCAAATAATATATATATATATATTAATTCCTGTTATTCTAACCTTTTTTATTCATATGGGTCTCCTTGAAAACTTGAAATTTTTCAATCTTGTGTCTCTGCTACAGAGAAAGATTTCCAGTTAACCTGTTGCCTTCGAGATTCTGTAAATCTCCTAGAGTTACCACAGGGCACATCCGATTCTTGTAACCAACATAAAAAAAAAGTCAATTCATAACTTGCTAATTTTAACCTTTGGGAAAGACAGTTTGGGACTGAACATGGACTCACACCATTTTTTGCCTTTAAAATGAGCTATTTACTTCACTATATAATTCATCTAGATTATTTCACTATATGACAGACACCATCTTACAGCATCCGTTTGGTCTAGCCCTCTTTGGGGACCTGATGTGGTTTACTGACTCCGGTCGGAAGGAAGTTATAGCCATCGATCGAAGCAATGGAGAGAAACGGATTGCCTTCCATGGAGACTGGATCACACCGGTTGATGTTCATCTCATTCACAGCGGCAGAAGAGTTATGGGAGGTAAGTGCTTCTTCTTGTTCTCCTCCTCTTCCTCCTCCTCCTCCTTCGGCTACTCCTTTTCCTCCTCTTTTCTCATCCATTTTTTCCCTCTTTCTGTTTCTTCTCTTACTCCTCCTTTCCTTCTCCTTCTCTTTGTCTTCAATGTCCTCTTTATCCTCCTCCTCCTCCTCCTCTTCTTTCTCCATCTCATTCTCCTTATTCTTCTCCTCTTCCTCTTCTTCCTCCTGCTCTTCTTCCTCATCTTTGTCCTCCTCCTAATCCTCCACTTCTTTCTCCACCTCCTTTTCCTTATTCTTCTCCTCTTCCTCCTTTCTTCCTCCCCCTCTCCCTCCTTGTCATCCTCATCTTTGTCCCCCTCCTCCTCCTTTTCCTCATCTTTGTCATCCTCCTCTTTTTCCACCTCCTTCTCCTTATTCTTCTCGTCCTCCCTCTTTTCCTCCTCCTTCTCCTCATCCATAGTACCATCTAGGAATTTAGAAGAAATGGTATCATACAGCAAGGAGGGAAAGGATGAAACGGGGGGGGGTCAATTCCAATCCTGGACCTAAGTTTAATCAATTTGATATTTAATTTCCAACACCAAATGATTTAACCTTCATACATTTATGTTTTCTGCGATAGACCGTACATATGATCATCTGTTAATATCCTGAATCAAATCTCTGAAACAGTTGCATGTATATGACAAATCGGGATAAAAATAAAAAAGTTTGGGGGCCACCAAGTTTCTTCATAAGGAAATTGTACAAAGTGATAGCTGCTCACTGAATATTAAACAGTCACAATATATCATTATAAACAATTTCTGTCCGTTGATGTTTATTCTTAATATCTCGCATGATATATACCGTACTGTATGAAAGATTAATGACAAAGGTTGGCTGATTTGGCTAATTTATACAGTATTTGGACTTTATAAAGACATCTTTTATTATGGAATGATTTAAATTGAATTGATTTGATCACTTGCGGTGGTTCGGAATCCTGTTGTAATCTAATCTGTCTAGATAATCATTTCTTGGTTTACACCCTGTCCAATTTCCACATGCGGCAAACTATTTTAAAGTACTAGGGCTAACATTGGTGGAGATTCAAGTTAATATAATGGTCAAAACTGGTGAGTATCTGTGCTACAATAGTAGTGTTTCAAATGGACAAATAAACACCTAGAATACGGCACGTTTGAAAGGGTTATGCAGCCCCTGCATGGTATGCATGATTACGCAATTAGTACTCCACCCGACTATAAATTAGTCAGATCTACACACAGTAAGTCTATGGAAGGAAATGGGCAGGTGAATCTGGTCAACTTGAGTGCTTGTAGATTTTCATTCGTTTGAAGCACTAAATCGTTACTTTGAAGTATATTTTTTTCAGGGCTTCAATTTTAGACCTTACCAAAACACTTAGAGCATGGAAAATTATGTAGCTCACAATTTTTTAAATTGTGGTCAATGTTAGCCTGTGGCTTTAACACAATCGGCACAGTTTAATATCCATTTTGCAATTATTTCTGTGGGGTTGCAATTCCGTCCTATTTTGGGCTGAATGTTCAATGGGCTAGGAAGCATGGAAGCATGTTAAGATGATAGATGGTGGAAATTGAGGGGAAATTCCCCACACTTCCTCTTGTTCAGAACACCCCTGAAGCGGGCAGGAAAATTTACCGCTAAATATTTAAAGGTATTGGCTAACATTTACCACAGTTAAAAAAATCTGAGCCGCATGATTCCCCATGCTACCAGTGTCTTTGATGAGGTCTAAAAATGAAGCCCTGAAAAAACTGTATTTCAAAATGATTATTTAGTGCTTTAAAAAAGTGAAAATCGTAAGTTGACCAGATTCACTTGCCCATTGTGTGTACACCTAGGTTAATATAACTCGCCCCGAGTTTTATCGTTTATTCATGTATAACTTGCCATTGGCAGTGTAACTTTCCAAACTTTTGTATTCTAGGGTGTTTACTTGTCCATTTGAACACTACTATGTAGCTCAGATATCAAAGTTTGACAATTCTTTAAATTGAAGCTCCACAATGTTAGCCTATCACTTTAAAGGTAGTGGCTAACATTTACCACAGTTAAAAAAATCTGAGCCACATGATTCCCCATGCTACCAGTGTCTTTGATGAGGTCTGAAAATTAAGCCCTGAAAAAATTGTATTTCAAAATGATTATTTAGTGCTTTAAAAAAGTGAAAATCGGAAGTTGACCAGATTCACTTGCCCATTTCCTCCCATAGGCTTACTGTGTGTACACCTAGGTTAATAAAACTCGCCCCGAGTTTTATTGTTTGTTCATGTATAACTTGCCATTGGCAGTGTAACTTTCCAAACTTTTGTATTCTAGGGTGTTTATTTGTCCATTTGAACACTACTATGTAGCTCAGATATCAAAGTTTGACAATTTTTCAAATTGAAGCTCCACAATGTTAGCCTATCACTTTAAGATGCTGACATGTTTTGCCCTTAGGCAAGCTTCGCCGCCATGCTACATTCGCTCTTCATGTAACATGAGTACAGGATTTCTTGTCATTAAACATTTTCACACCTCTGTGCCATGAACCACTGTCATCTCTGATTATTCATATGGGATTTTAAAGCAATACTGTAGGTGCCCAGTGGATATGATTTGTGAAATCAATAAGATCCTACTGTCATATTCTTGTCAAAAACCACCTTACACTGATATATATCTTGCAAAAATAATCAGTGTTAATGTCCCAAAATATACAAGAAGATGAAACATGTGTACCTTTTATTCATAGTTTGGCTAGAATTCTACTCACTGTCAGATCACTAACTGTGTTTTAGTCAGAAAACACTTCTCGTGATGTATCTGACCATGACCATTATTTAGCAGTGAATAATGAAAAAATTAACCAGTTTCTGATGGTAAAATGACTCTTAGTTTTATTTTGTTTTTACAATTACAAAAAAATTGTTTTGTGGCGATTTGTGACAATTTATAAAATTTTAGGCACCTACATGTATCAGTTTAAGGGAAGCTCAAGACTACTACTGTACTAATACTACTGCTACTAATGAAATAAGAGAATACATGTATGATAATTGTTTAACAATGTGCTGACATGAGCTGATATATGCAATAATTATACTTGCAGTAATTTTATGTTACAAATAAAATGACTTTGTTCCTACCAATTCAGAATGAATTTAAAAAAACACACCAAAAATTAAAGTTGGGATATTATTTTGATAACAATTAGCAGTGTGATATTTCATTACTGTTTTACGTCCAGTCTCCCTGTTACCTGATCTCAATTTTTTTATCCTACCCCACCCACCCCCCACAAAGTCACTCGTATTATTGGTGACGATTAAGGTAAGTGTGAAGTAGTCATAGACCACAGTTACATGTCAGGCAAGGCTGCCACTCGTAGGGGAAACCTCCTACTGTAGGGGATTTTAGCCATCTGTAGGTTGTAGGGGATACTTACAGGAAAAATGACCCTCATGGGGAAGTAGGGGTTTTTGATGTATCTGAAAATTTTCTGGCAATTTTCAAGAAAAAATCTTAATTCGTTTGTAGACATTAGTTGGGTAAATCCATTGTACTAGTTGGTCACTTCTCCGGCATAGAAACCCGAGTTACGCAAACTATAACATGGGCACATCGCAATATCGAGGTGATCACAATGTCAACTTTCTCAATTAACCCTTTGCACACGAATCTTGCAATTTTGCACATTTGTACAATTAAATTCAACAATCATAATAATTAATTTTCTTCATACATTTGTACAAGAAAAGCTAACAAATAGCCATAATGATTAAGCACGTCTATAGAATAATTAACAGTATCAGTGGTGCAGGAAAGCAAATTTTAAAGAAAATGTCAGAATAACAATCATTATTATTCCCTCAGAATTAATTAAGCGCATAAAGAGTTAAGATGCATCTTTTGCATTTACTAAGGTTATTTTGTAGGGAGAAACTTACTTTCATTGGGGAAGAGGGGATTTTTTGTAGGGAAAAAATGGGCTGTTAGAAGAGCATTGGGGAAAAGTAATGTCCATAGGGGAAAATATAGATGCGGCGACAGCGGCGCAGGGGGAAATGAAAGTATGGGGGGGAGGCAGCCCTGATATTGTCAGGGTAGCTGCAACAGTAGTCAAGCCTGTTTGATAGACTGCAGACTATTGTCATGCACTATCTCAAGTGACCTTTAGCTGGTGCTCTTATTCCCGTTCTGTCTCCCACGAATGTGGAATTTATATGACAATCCTCCCAGTTTAGCAACAAGAGCTTATACTAAGTGGGGCCCCAGGTAATGCTACATTATTTAAAAAGGGAGGAAGTAGACGTTTGTGAAATATGGACAAAAGATTGTCAGCTACATTTAAGTATGGCATGTAGGAAAAGATCAATTATGAATTTGACTTTGATGACCTGTTCAATGTACTGTACATAGACAGTAAAGAATGATCAATCCTAACCTTCTAGAAATCCAATTCTGTTAAATTACAGTATGTAACTTTTTCCTGTCAAATATTCTCTCATTGTTCAGCTCATTATAAATAATAGGTTTTATTTTGAATTTGAAGCATTGGTCCGTCATTGCGTTTTCCTTCCAATTGATTCAAGTTTTAAAATTATAACTAACTGTAATTTTGATATTCCTCTCCCAAGTGACAGTCTCTGCTAGGAAATGAAAAGTAATGCTGTAGAAGTGATCATCTTCATTCAATATAACAAGAATTCTCACTGTATTTTGTAGTAGCATATTCCCCATATAACACTTCAACGGAATTTGAAATAAATATTGTAATCCAAAAGAAACAGGTTTAGTGAAAATTCAGCACATTCTTCAAGAAAAAGACAAAATACAATCTACAAAATACAGTGGACTAAACAATAACCCATGATGATGTAATAATTGTGTTTATTCACTGCCTTATGCGAGCGTATGTCCGTGTAGCAGCTTGATCCTCAGGTACTGGTATAATTGAATGTAGCACTTTGACATGTGAATTTACATTCAGGTGGCAGCTCATCGAACACTAGTACACTTGATTATAACATGTTAAGAGTTCAGATGTGTACTAACGTCATCCTGTATTTTCTTTGACACTGTTTGCCCCCCTCCCCCACAGATATCGACCCCTGCCAGATTTTCAATGGAGGCTGTGAGCAGATCTGTATTCGTGCCCACGTCAATCAGGTCATTTGCAGCTGTGACACCGGGTACCATCTGAGACGGGACCGACTTTCATGTGAACCAGGTGAGTGCATAAAAGGTCTTCACACTAATCTTTTTTCTTCACTTTCCCTTCTGGCAAGTAAAATTTTCACTTACAGATTTTTACTTGCCCAAACAAAATATTTACTTGCCCGAAAATAAAATTAAAGAACATTAAAAATGATTACTTCTCACCGAGTTTAACCATTTTAAGGCATTTGAAGTTTGTTATTCTATTCTGGGGATTGCAAAAGGCGTGATTTATGAAAATCAAATAACACATGAAATTGGACGGGCATACACTGTGCACTGTTGATGCTATAAACGCAAGCTTTCAAACCAAACACAGAAAATGAAGTACATTGAACAAAACAAAGATGTACAGGCTATAGTTAATTTTTACACATATTCTGTTCGCTTTTGGTAAGATTTGTGAATGTTTTTATCATTTGGTGATCAGAATTTTACTTGCCCAATCGGGCAATTAAATTTTAACATTTTGATCTTTTACTTGTCCAACATGAAATTTTACTTGCCCCAGGCAAGTGGGCAAGTACTAGTGTCAAGCCCTAATAAACATCAGAGCTTCATGTTCCTCCATGCTACTAGTGTCTCTGATAAGGTCTAAAAACGAAGCCTCAAAAAAACCCCTGCTGCCCAGAACGATCAGTAAGTGCTTTTAAAGCGTGAAAATTAATTAGCAGATCTTTGCGTTCACCCCAATAACCTGCTGGGTGTTATAGCCTGTTTCATTCTTGTTCCCAGGAGATGAATTCATGCACCAATATTTATTTGTTCTTATGTTGCTCGTGACAGCATAACTGTGTAAAGTTTCCAGTTCTAGGCTGTTTATTTTTCCATTCAAACACTTTGTGTGACTGTGTCAGATATAAAAGTTTGACACTTTTTAAAATAGAGCTTCCAAAATGTTAAATGTCTTTAAAGTGATAAGCTAACATTTACCACAATTAAAAAAATCTGAGCTACATGATTCCCCATGCTATCAGTGTCTTTCATATGGTCTAAAAATGAAGCCCTGAAAAAATTGTATTTCAAAATGATTATTTAGTGCTTTAAAAAAGTGAAATTTGTAAGTTGGCCGGATTCACCTCCCCATTTCTTCCCATAGACCAACTGTGTGTAGATCTAGGCTATTTTTACTTGCCCCGAGTTTTAATTGTTTATTCATTCATATCTTGCCAGTGGCAGCATAAACTTCCAAACTTTTGTATTCTGGGGTGTTTAATTGTCCATTCAAACACTACTATATAGCTCAGATATCAAAGTTTGACAATTTTTTAAATTGAAGCTCCACAATAGCCTATCACTTTAACTCATTGAGGATTTGTGCCGTTGTGGACATGCTGTTTGTCAGCACTCGTGTCAACATAGTGATGTTTTGGGCATTTGGCAGAATGTCAGAGTCTGTGCCAAAACCCCACTGATTTTCATCCAATTTTGTGTCAACTTAATGTTGATGTGATAAAAATGATAAATTGACATGTTAACGTACAGTAGAAAATTCGTAATTACAATGAAATTATTGAGGACTGTACTGCTTGAATCCATAGAATTACATATTTTGAGATGAATATCATGGACACACACCAGAAATTTTAAAAAGGGGTGTACTTTATATTAAATTCCCACTCAGATAACTACCCTCCCTTTGACATGCAGTCTCTTCATGACTGTGATATGCAGGCGATACAACGCTTGGCGTTTGCCTTGTATCATAATAAAATTGTGCTTGCATAAAATAATTGTTAGTAGCCATGATATGGCAGCGGTACATTGTACATGTATGTCACCTGACCTGAAAATGAAGATATAATCTATAATGAGTAATGATGATAGCTGGTGATCCGACATTTGGTCTGGCGTCAGTTGCTCTGGTGACAATATCTCAGAAGACAAAGAGTTAGGATTAGGGTTGCCATTGGGTTTCCAGTTCAGAATAGGGTTAGGGTTAGTGTTTGGGTTAGAGTTAGGGTTGAGGTCTGGGTTAGTGCATGAAATAATCGTTGGAGCAATTGTCACTGGAACAAATGTCAGACATTCTGATAGCTTTCTGACTAAAGAACCAGGCTGTAACCACAAGAAATGATAAAATGATGGGGTGGGGTGGAGGTGGGGGTGGGGTTGTTTTGGGGGTTTAGAAGGGTTACATTGATTGCAGAAGGTGTTTCCATATGGGTCTGCATGCAAGTGTGTATTGAACTTGTTCAAAGTTCACATATCTCATCGATGAACAAAAATTGTCACTCTATTTGACAAAATTAAAACAATTGATACACGAAACAACACTAATAATATTCATGTGACTGATTTACATATTGTAAATAACAACTTAACAAAATTAAAGGGAAAATAAAGCATGATTGTAAGCAGTTCTCATTTGGGGAAAAAACTATCGTTGAGTGAAGTACATGTACAATGTTTGAGGTTCCTGCTCTCAAAATTTTGTGGTCAAATGCTAACTCTTATTTAAATAATTACCGTCAGTCTTTAAATAGATATATCAGAAATGTAACCTCTTTGTAATACATGTATTTGTGTGGAAGTGATTGACATACAGGGAACATATACTGTGAAATCATGGCTGGTATATACAGGTTTCTGGATAACTGGCGAGCATATAAAGAAGGTTGCACTGTATTTCAATTCAATTTCATTTTGTTTCCATATTTTCACAAATTACAATGCAAACTGTACCATAACAATGAAGAATTTCATTCAAGGATGCATATTGATTAATTGATGAGCAACTAGTTAAATGAAACTTGAAGTATTTAACATTGCATCTGCTGTACTTGTGTGCATGTGAATAAAACTTACATAATTAAACAAAATGAGTGAGGTAAATATACCATTATTTCTTTTGTTAAAATTATGCAAGTGTTAAACATGGTGAAAATATGGAGGAACCTAATAAAAAGTAAAACTTTGGTTCTTTATGGATCCCAAAGTAGGACAAATGTCGAACAGATTTTAGGACATGAGGAAATGTGAAGTTAAATAATATATAATCCATGGAACCTAATAAACAGTAAACTGTCTTGTAATTTATTGGTCCCAAAATATGAAAACTGTCAAACAGATTTTAGGACATGAGAAAATATGAAATTAAATTTTAAAGATTGCATTAATGCATAGATAAAATGATAAATACACACATTGTAAATAAGTAAGTAAGTAAATAAATAAATAAATAAATAAATAAATAAATAAATAAATAAATAGATAAATAAATAAATAAATATGCAAATATATAGATGAATGAATATTTTTGTTTGGATGGAAAGCAAACAGTGGAACCTGTAATTGAGTTATAGGCATGTAGTAAATAGAGGGACCCGGACCCCACAAGAGGGCTTCCATATATTTTTATATCAGATTTATTAATGTGTCAGGCATATATTCCATAATGCCTGCAGGCTAGACTGGTCATGCCAGCTCATCCAGTTACTCAAGAGCTTTATAAAAATAGCAAAAATTACTCTTACATGCTGTTATCCAGATTAATGAGGAGCTTTCCCCAGACATAATTGTGGAATCAGGGAATCCAGAAAGAAAATTATTGCCAAGCACATCAGTGAAAGTTTTGGCCGATATGGATTTTCCATTCAACTTCAAGAGGTGATGGTTATTTGAAGTTCAATGCAGTTTATGTATCAGCCTCTTTACATGCCAGCTCTTCTAATATCAGCAATGACAAAGCAGAACATCTATTCCCTGACTTTGAACTAAAATTTGTCACAAATTTGAATATTTGTTTGGAAAAAAAATGAAAGAAAAATCACCCAGTCCTTCACTCACTGAATCAGTCAATTAATTAATTAATGAATCAATGACTCAATGGCTCAATGACTGAATGAATCAATTAATGAATGAATGAATCAATGAATGAAAGAATCAATCAATCAATCAATCAATCAATCAATCAATCAATCAATCAATCAATCAATCAATCAATCAAAATCAATCAAATTGGTCAAATCAATCATTCCAAATTGATCAGATTGATCAAATTAATCAATCAATCAGTCAAATAAATCATTGAAATCATCAGTCAATAAAATCCATCTTTTTTATCCCTTTAGTAATTTGGGGGGGGGGGGGGTATAGGGGGACATGTACAGCACTACATTTTGACATCTATTTTTGATGAATCTTACTTGTTGGTTTGAAGTAAACCAAAAATGAAGTGATAAATATAACCTCGGGGAATTAAAAGATTAAAATAAATCAGGGCTTCCTGTATAACAGCAAATTCCCTTTCATCCAGAAATGGGCTCATTCTCTGCCAAAACATGATAGAAATTCCTAACACAGTTCACCAACTGCTGTTATAAATTCTTGCTTGAAATGAAACTTGCTGAGTTTGTCATTTAACATTCTGTCACTGCTCTGTTATCACACGATGAAAGGATTGACTTAAAGGGCATTGGCATGATTGGGATAAATAAAAAATGCCTCTAGAACCAAACTGGTTGAAAGATATAACTGTGTATACACCAGCTGGAGTGTATCTCCTGGCTTGAAGGATATTGTCTTGAATTTGTTTACTTATAGAGAATCAAGCATGAACATACCAGTGATGAATTATTCTCATGCTCTGAGAAAAATTAATCACATAGAAAGCTACACAACGAATTTGCCTGTTGCAAGGCAGTCTGACGGTATTATTCTTAAATGAGGCAGCATTTTACCACAAAATTTTCACAGCAGGATCCTTGTGTAGTTTACTTGATTCTAGAATAGTTTTACCCAAAGCTGAGGACTACCTCCAATCATGTCACTTACCTTTAATGTATGCACTTGGCTCATTGCTTGTTGCAGGCTTTCTATAGGGTTGTGGTAAATCAGGTCTAAAATGTTCTTTATTTGACCATACATGTATTGTCCTTCTAAATAATCACATGTGGGACTTATTTTTTTTTTAACTTTGATGTCCAAAGTTGAGAAAATTGCCTATCAGCAGATTTAATTTCAGAAACAATATTACAACCCGTATACAAAGTTTGAAGAGGGTGTATTGCAACTCATCTCCAGGTTTTGTTTCTAGATTAAACTATTTAACACAGCTCTACCTTTTACCCCATATCAAAATAACTATTTTGGTCCTCTTAAAACTAAGTACAGAGCCTTTTTCCCTTGAGGGTACCTTATGAGGTGCAAGCTGTTTATTTCTGTTGGCAGGTTGCCATCCATGTCATAACTTGTATGATACCATCTTTCTGAGTCTTTGGATTTTCTGCTAGTGCTGTTGTTTCATCACTTGTACCATTAATATTCAATAAGGAAGTAAACATTATGAATTACGCAAACTGCTGGTGGCACATTTCTTGTTCACCTGTGCAGGGAATGTGTAATATTTATTTTACTAATATTATGATAGTAACTCTGAAAATAACAAATTACTCATCACCTAAAAAAAAGAATACATTTTTAAAGGTAGTGTATACAATTGTTTTGATAAATGATAAAAAAGGAAGAACTTTATTGTCAGTGTGTTTTTAGTGTTTACGGTACATGTTGAATTTATATAAAGACTGTAGAAAAAGCATCACGTTGTAAACACAATTTCAAGCAGTCTACAAACAATTCACATTCTTGATTTTTCCTGGTACCTGATGAAATCTGAAATAATAACAACCAAAAAAAATAAATAAAGGGTGGGATTTCAAGTAACATAGATATCACAAATTGACAAAAGGGCTGTTTCTGATTTAATAAGGGATTTTGCCAATTAAGTAAAGACGTTCGTGATCTATCTTTTTTCTGAGCAGATAAAGGATACTTTAAATTACTTGTGATGTAAGTTGTAAACAAGGATTATGTTAATTGTACAAATTTTTGTGATCTTTGGTCTGTAAAAACATTTAGTTAATAATTACACAGACAAACAGACAGACACAGACAGACAGACACAGACACACAGTCAGACACTGACACACAGACATGTACAGACATAGAGATACATATGCTCATACACACATACACACACACATTTTTTTTGTTTTTCCGTGATATTTACTTGATTCCATATACGTAGCAATAACAAAAACAGAACAACACAATATACACAAATTTTTACATTCATTTTGAAAATAAAAATTACACACATACACACACACACACACACACATACACACACCCATACACAGACACACACCCATACACAGACACACACACACACAGATACACACACAGACACACACAGATACACACACACACACACAGACACGTCCACTTTAGAGTTACCTAACTAGATAAGTAAAAAAAAAAAACTAAGGTCATCACATTCTTCTACATTTTACCCATGATTTTAACCTGGAAAGTGATGCAGTATTCATTTATTCATGAGATGTTGGTGGGGTGTACATCATAGACGAATGTGGATCTTTTCGTTGACCTTCACCTGAGCAGCGTTTAGTGATGAATTTAGAACGGCACACGTGACTCCGTTTGACAGCATAATACAGCACCTCACTCCCATAGCCGCCAAATTGCTTTGGACACCTATGAATTGACTCATATTTGTGGGCGAAACGTTTTGACAGTTTCATTTTTCTGCGTGAGGGGGAAATTACATTTTCTGCCAGGCCGTGCCACGTAATTGTAACTTTCCTATGTGAATGTAACCTGTACTTTCGCGGTTGGCTATTGCCAATTCTATTTTGATGTAACTTAGCACAAAAAAAACCCGTTGTTATTTGAAATTGCATGTGATTATGAAGTCAAATTTTCCATATGTCACAGATTTATTTGCAATTTACCAAGAAAACGTTCATATTTCAATACAAATCTTGATGCAAATTTATCATTCAAGAGAAACTAGGTAACACTAATTTCAAATAAAGTTCAGTTCATTTTGAGCGCTACACATGAAGGTTGGATTTGATAACATTCTCGATAAGAATGGGTGAACACATGTACAATTCGTCGGCGTTCATCCGAACCGTCGTATCGCTATATGACAGTTTGATTGACCGCGCCTCCGGGAGCGAACGCCTTCAAACCGAACTGTCGTATGCTACGTGTATTATGAATTATGGATACGACAGTTTTTTTTGAGCCGTTCGCTCCTGGAGGCGTAGTCAATCAAACTGTCGTATAGCGATACGATGGTTCGAATGAACACCGACGAATTAACCTGTTGGAGACTAAGTACAAGTTAACTCATGTTGGGGTCTATGGAAAATGCGTGTTATAGTGAAATCAAATCGTCTCCAACAGGTTAAAGGGCATTGACATGATTGGGAAAAGTAAAAAAAGCCTGAATTTCTTTCATGTTGTGAAGTACAGAGCCTTAAAGGGAGAAGGCGCTAGCAACTAACAGGCATAAGTTAAGAAAATATTTGAGTTCTTGCCAACCAATTAGATTGCACGTGCACCGCAGGGAGCTGACCATGCGTGACCAATGCATGCCACGCGACGTGTGTCAGCCGCACCGTGGTAATGTATGCACTGTTTGAATTGATAAGCTCCTCCCCCTATAGCTGTTTCTGCAAGTTTTGTCTTAGGGTAAAACTTACAAAGACATAAAATAAACACAAATTAATTAAATCTATAGGGCCTTGATGAGGGTGAGTATCACACAGTACCCCTTATTTAGGCTGTTTTTGTCACCATGTACCATTATTCTCACAATACTCACAATGTCATTTCTATTCTTAACTTTATGCCTGTTAGTTGCTGGCGCCTTCTCCCTTTAAAAGTAAAATAGTTCTCCTGTCGATTAAAAACTCCTTGCACTTGCAATATCAGAACAAGCTGAGTGTCTCAGTCCGTTGTCATCGTTGTTTTCTGTATTTATTTCCATTTACATCTAAAACTCCTGAAAAAAACTTCTGTAACTCAACTTTGATCAGCGATATTTCTCTTACTATTGTAGTATAAT
>JZLH01S0123246.1:0-13768 GCA_001188425.1 Eucidaris tribuloides
TCTTACGGTATCTCTTGCCACTATTATCCTACAAAATGAAGGAAAATTAGAAGCTAGACTTTAGCCACTATAAAGACGGCTAATGGTGACGAAAGTCTGTTTCTATTGGGCACTTCTACTCCATAATTAGCCAGTTCATTCCGGAAAACTAGCTCCAATAGAAACACACTGAATATGTGTATTTCATCAGCTAGAAAATCCTTATTGTCATGTTGACAGTCACTCCTACTTTGGTTGAGGTTGTCTTAAGGGACGAACAAAGAAGCCGTCACAATAAGAAATGCATGAGTTTGTAGCTTTTTCATCCTGTGGCCCACATAAAACCACAAGAGCATCGCTAACCATCATTATCATACTGCCGTATCATCTTCTTGGCTCCAAGCATGAAAAATGTTTAAGAACCGCTTTTATACAATGGCCAAATCTCAAAAAAAAAAAAAAAAAGAGGGAAGGTGGAACCAACAATGCCATAAAATTTGGAGAAGATCGCCCCAGCAACAGGCAGGGGAGTGCAGAATCATGCTACTGCCACGTCTGATTTCCTGCAATGAGGCTGAACGTTTAATGGCTCCGACCAACGGCGAAAACCTCAATTGGTCCCAATGCGCCAATGGTATGCCTGCAATTAAATGCGTGGTAAACAAGATTTCAACAACTGTCTTTAACTTGATCCCTCTTTTTTCCTTTCTTTTTTTCCTTTTGTGCCTTTTTTTCTGCTGTGTCTTCATTTTATCAATTCAGACCATGACAAGTTTCTTCTTACCCAATAAAATGTGATAAAACTACCAGATTGTATCATTTTGACTATCTTCTACAAGCTTAGCCACAGGGAATGAAATGCCTAGGCTGTATGACTACAGTAGCTGAAAACACCAGGGAAAAACTTGTGTCCTGGTCATGCTACTACTGACAATAAAGTTTTTGACAAAAGGAAATCGAACATAATGTGCTGTCAACGTATCATCGCCCCGCCCCAATGACATAAAGAAACAAATTCCACATAGTGCAATAAAGCAATGTATATCACTCCTATGCATATCCAATCCGCATTACAGGAAACATTTACAATGTCATTCATATTATTCCATTGCCTGTCACCCTACTTCTATGGAATGGATGATATGGTGTTTAACCCATCAATTCCCGAGATCATATCACCTGTAAATGAATCTACACAAACAATTGAATTCTAAGGCAGGTGGGGGAATACTTAATGATGGGCAAAATAAATAAAAATTTGTTTTTACTTAAGGAGAAACACCTTAAACTTATAAACACACTAAAGGCCACCGCACACTACACGATTTTCCGTCACACGACTGACCGGCTTGGATCCGAAATAAAAAAAACTTATATTTCGTACACGCTGATTTATTTCAGATCCAAATCGGCCAGTCGTGCGACGGAAAATCGCGTAGTGTATGGTGGCCTTTAGTCTCGCACAAAATTTATGTCAATCCCAAATTAGAATGATGTATGTTTAAAACCCAAACGGCATTAACTTTGACAGCCAGAAAGGCAGAAGAGCTACTCTCTTTCTACAGCATTTGTGCCCTTTCTGCTATTGAAATAATTCTTAGCACCTTTTGGACTCCAAAGTGACAATATCATTTGGAATTGATAATTTTGTTGTAGGCCTAAGCTACATTTGTAAATGATTTAAACCCCTAAAAAAGTTATGCAGCTCAACTTTGAGCGTTGATATCTCTCTCGGTATTATAGTACAATTCTTCATATTGGTATCATTGATAAGCCTGTCTATTCCCCTTTTCAATGATATGTCATTTGTCACGATTATGGATTCATGGAATGGGCAAGACATTTATTACGGTCCAAGTCAAAAGTGAAAAGCTGCAAAATAAATCGTTATCAGCACCAGTTCAGCATTCATTTGTATGGAGAGTGGATTGTGTTTAATGATGTTATGGTTTTGAAGTGTTATGTGTAGTTTTCACATTTTGTTGTGAATATGAAATGAGATTTAAGTGGGTAATTGTGAAATCATCATTGTATTCGAGTTTCATTAGGATTCTGGCAATTTTGCAAGGTCCCCTCCATCGTTCAACACATAACACTTCACTAAAAACCATCACATCATCATTAAACACAATTCACTCTCCATACAAATGCATGCTGAACTGGTGTGCATTTTTGCAGCTTTTCACTTTTGACTTATTAAAATGTCTGCCACATGCCATGCATCCATACTCATGGCAAATAAGGTATCAATGTAAAGGGAAATAGACGGGCTTTTCAATGATACCAATATCAAGAATTATACTAAGATACCAAGATAGATATCAACGCTCAAAGTTGAGTTGCAGAACTTTTTTTGAGGGGTTTAAAATAAAATGAAAATGTGTGACCTGCAGGTGCAAATCTTGTAAGTCTTACATATGACATCAATTTGCAGACTCTGTCAACACAGCTGTGTACCTGAAGAAACAATGATGAAAGTCACAATAACGTCTTCATTTCTCCACAGGCGCAGTTAACACAATATATTGCTACTCACATTCAAGTTACAAAACATATGGGTAGCATAAAACATGACTATGCATTTTCTTGCATATCAAATATGTTATTTTTGACAGCTCTTGCAAAATCATTAAGTTAATAAGTGACAATAGGCATACTGTTTGTTAATGATGAGAATCAAGGCAAAGGTTTGTACCTTAGTATCAATATCCTTTCGTATTCCACAGAATATAGTGTTAGAAACAGAAATATATCTACCTCAATTTCAGGCAAGGACGGTCTTCATTTGGTACATCCTTTGTCAGGTACCCAACCTGTACACTTCACAGACATACACATTCATACAGACACACACACAAACACCCACACACGCACAAACATACACAACCACACACTTATCTAACAAAACCGTACTCTTATGTAATTCCCAAAGTTGCAAAAATGGGACATCCTTTTCCTTGCATGAAATACTCACTGCATAAGAGGCACACAATTCAAATCTTTTTATTACTTATACATTACTTGTCATAAAAGGAATCTGCAAATAAACTTGGATAGCAGTAACATTGCATTCACTACCAGCCCTACTGAATGCATATATGTTTCATGTCGATGGGGCAGGGCCCGAGGGCCAGTGCATAATGTACCAGCAGAGGATTCAATCAATTTACTTTTTGAGTTGGGGGTGGGGTGGGAGCCCATGTGGGAGTTGCAAAAGACTGGATTTGATTTAAAATTGTTGTTGACCTCGGGTAAAAAGGCGGCTCATAGAACCCTGACAAGGCAATACATATAACGATCAGTTCCCTTACTCTGTCATCACAATGTACCCATTTAGGACAAACAAATGCACACATTCATGGGTCCTTCCTGGAGCCTGCGCTCCCCTATTCCTTCAACATGGCACATACTTCACATGCCCGCAGGGCACGTTACCATGACACAGTCGCGGCTGAAAATGTTTTCATTACCGAATTTCCCGCTTCAAAAATATAAACGCATAAGGAGGAGAAAATGGGCTCTAACCCCTGGCAACAGCGATCATAAAATAATCAAAGAGATCAGAGTAAACATAATTGTCGCTTCCACGCTCTATATTTTCCCAATCTTAGCCCAAATATGGCTGCTATCATGTCATTTATTTTTGCATTTTTGCTTCATGATATCATATTGTGTTGAGAAGCACCTAGTGTATTCAGTCACGAACATTCTAACACACAATATCAATTGGCAAACAAATACTAGGCATAAGAATACCATGAAAACAGATTTAAGAATGATACCAAATGGATTTATGAATGATACCAAGTCATTATTGCTTGTATCTGAGAATAACAACATAGTCAAGTCCAAAAACTCACTTCCGTGACCATTTTCTCGCAAGTAAGGTTTGACGATTGATTTGACGTCTATGGACCAGTTTGAAAAAAATTAGCCCCCATGTCCCTCGCAAAAATCCCGGCATTTTTTGCTAGCGGCTAAAATCCAAAATGGCCGCCGACGCCATTTTGAAATATTAGATTTTGACCCAGCTGGGGAACCAAAGCACCTATAATCATGTTCAATGACACTTTTTCGGGTAAGTCGGTCCCAAGGACTCCGAATCTGACATTAGTTTGACGTCATGACATCATTTTTACCTAGAAATCCAAGATGGCCGCAGAAATCCAAAATGGCCCCAACGCTATTTTGAAAAAAGTAGATTTTAACCCTGACGGGGAACAAGAGCACCTATAATCATGTTCAATGACACTTTTTCGGATAAGTCGGCCCCAAGGATTCCGAATCTGACATGAGTTTGACGTCATGACATCATTGTCACCCAGAAATCCAAGATGGCCACCGACGCCATTTTGAAAAAGTAGGTTTTGACCCTGACGGGGAACAAGAGCACCTAATATCATGTTCAATGACACTTTTTCGGGTAAGTCGGTCCCAAGGATTCTGAATCTGACATTAGTTTGACGTCATGGCATCATTTTCACCCAGAAATCCAAGATGGCCCCCCACGCCATTTTGAAAAATGCGGTTTTGACCCTGATAGGCAACCAGAGCACATATAATCATGTTTGATGACACTTTTTCGGGTAAGTCGGTCCCAAAGATTCCGAATATGACATTAGTTTGACGATATGACATCATTTTCACCCAGAAATCCAAGATGGCCGCCAACGCCATTTTGAAAAAATAGGTTTTGACCCACACATGGGAACCAGAGCACCTATAATCATGTCCAAAGACTCGATTTTCAGGCAAGACGACCCTAAGGATTCCGAATCTGACATTAGTTTGGCGATATGACATCATTTTAGCCAAAAAGTCTTAGATGGCCCATTCGCTAGAGCCAGCTTATTGCATGGGAGCATATAGGATGATGAATTAATACCCTTTTTTCTGGCTAATTCACCGGTTGAGGTCCTGATTTGTGAATATGACATGAGAATAACAATAATTTAATCAACATTTTAATTTTTGGTACATGCCTTTAAGTTCGGAAATAGCCAAGTACTAAGAAATATTTACAGAAAGTGTCCTATGTCAAAGAAAAATGGAACCTCAGAACTCTCAGGTGATGAATTCTTATATCTTATAAGCATAAATAAGATGTAAACCACATCACCGTACTAAAAATGATTGTGAAAACATAAAACATATTGAATAACCAAAAAAAAAAAACAGGCTACTTTGTAGGATTTGTATGAATTATAGAACACTGAGAGCGACGAATGTGAGAGTAAGGCGGATGAGAGCGACGATGATGAGAGCAAGGAAGGGGATCAGGAGAATGATTATGTGTACAGGAGGACAGAGGATTCATCAGAAGCTAATGATTCGGAAACCAGCGGGGCAGAATGGTCTGATTCGGACTGATTTATTCTGTTTTGGTGTAATGGCCTACAAAACCTCAACTTTCTATGACTTGTCATTTAACTTTGATCAGGGTTGGCCGGTAAATACCGGGTGGTAAATACCGGTATTTGAAGGATAATAACTAAAAAAAATGTACAGATTGTTTAGTAAGTGTGATTCAACACAAAATACAACAAAAAACTAACTTGATTGATGGTGGGAAACTAGGAACTCATTCTGATTGGTTGGACAATTTTCTACACAGCCAAATCAGTACTGAAAGTAGAAAAAGTTTAAAAATCACCTGCTTTTATTTCAGAGATTGTTTCCAGTCATTTCAGTCTGCAAATATCTGAATTGTTCCATAAGTCCAGAACACTTAAAACAGCATACCCCATAGATATATATTGATTTTGTCCCTGTATATTCAGCAAGATGAGGGCCGTACCCCACAAAAGAGCTACATGTAACACCTGAATAATGTACAGTGTAGTTGTGTACAGTATGTGAAATAACACTGAATTAAATTATCAAAATTGAAAAGATGTTTTTAACAGTCTTTTCATTTGAAATTTATCAGTTCAAGGTGGATTTGTGTAAAAAGAGCCTAAATGAAGGGCATTAATGGTCTTTTTAGTTGACCGTGTACAACTTCAAGAGTACACTGCTAGGTATCGCCCACGTATTTCCCAGTATTTTCCGGTATTTCCCAGTATTTCCCAGTATTTCCCAGTATTTCCGGCTTGGGTGGGAAAAACAGGTATTTCCCGGGAAATTGCCAATCCTGACTTTGATGCCGATGAAAACCTCTTAGAAGGCACACAGGAGTACAAACATAAACTCCATAATAATGCAGTCCAGGACCAGTTGGACAGATTGTTGTTTACCACAGTGTTCTAGGTAATTCATACAAATCCTACAAAGTAGCCCTTTTTTTGGTTATTCACTGTGTTTTATGTTTTCACAATCATTTTTAGTACGGTGATGTGGTTTACATATTATTTATGCTTATAAGATAAGAATTCATCACCTTAGAGTTCTGATTCTGACTGTATTCTGACTACCATTTTGGCGTTTGTTCCGATCATAAAAAGATATCATTTTTTTTCTTTAGTGTCCCTTCTTCTTTGACATAGGACACTTTCTGTAAATATTTCTTAGTATTTGGCTATTTCCGAACTTAAAAGCATGTACCAACTAGAGCAGTTCGACTGCGCGCAGTTGATGGGTATGCCTCCACAGCCTGCACTCCCATCCACATTGAGTAATTTGAAAAGCTTTCAGTTTACGCATGGTAGCAAGACGGCAATTAGATGAAAAAGCATAATGATAAGCCCCATGTGACCTTTGACCAAGTTACAGTAAAATCCATTTAAGCCGCTCTCAAGTTATCGGCGTAGACAGAGCACACCCGTCGACCCTTGTATGTGCCGCCTCGCGCGCCCTTGCTCATTGCGAAATTATTGGGTGGTTAATAACCTACTTGGCTTGGAGTACTGTGATAGTATGACCTGGCCTGGAATGGTTGCCGTGGACCTACATGGCCAGATAACAGTGAAGTAAGCATTAGTCTTCGGTCCTTTTCTATAACGTATCTTACTTGTAATGGTCTGGTCTGGCCTCTGTTCTGGTCAAGTTAGGAGATCCACCGGTTTGTATGTTACGGACTATAACAGATATATTGTAAAAAGTCAATTGCTGACGAATCCTCGGTATTCAATATTGAACTGCTCGCTCTAGACAGCCCGCTCTCAGCGCCGTGATAATGTAACACTGACACTTTATCGACACAAAAGTAGTTTCATGCAGGATTCGTCGCGCGCTGGCTCTATATATTCCCGAGGATCAAGAACAAGATGAAAGTAAATTCCCTCTCACAAAAGAACCCTCTGCTCAAACTAGTTACAAGGAAATACACAGTGAGCACATATCTCACGCTTCATAGAAATTGAAGGCTGATGCCCCTCCTTTACATACCAGATAAGAAAAACAAGCGACGGCTCTATCTACAATACCTAAGTCCGCTCTCAGAGATTCCTCTTTTACTGACAGGAGCTTAATCGCACACTAAATCATTCCATATTTTGATTCAATTCACAAGATACGAAGAGTTTGGAGAAATTGAAGACACAGTGCTGCAGTTTCTGAAAAAGACATGAACAGTGCCGTGGTAGCTCGTACTACGTACTACTACCGGTTGTCTGAGTACTCGTATGTACTCGAACCAATTTGTACTGCGGTCAATAAAATACTTGAACTCCACATCCAGTGTGCTAGAGCATCATACTATCATTTCTTGCTACTAAAAAAGTATTTGACATACAAAATATCATTATAATCATCTGGTGATTTTCAAAGTACTGTCATGAGAATTTGTTCACCACTACTCAGAAAGGTAGCATGTTTATTGTATTTTTCGCTATTTATCAGTCATTATATTGAACTTTGCATATCCAGGAAAAATGTATGAAAATCATTGATAGTACTGATTCTTTTTATGAGAAGCCAATAATATGTATAATTAACACTTGCATTGACAACACTGACCAAAAGATCACTGAACTAAGGTCATCAAGCACTGGCCAACTGATTTGTTACCCTCGGCCACATGCAATAATAATGTGAAATTTAGACTTTAAAATGTTATAATTTGTTATTGTTTTAATTAAGGGAACTAATTTGCAATGGCAATAGTGAAATATTGATTTTGTAATGGCGAGGCATAATTTGCATACCATGCTATACAAAATCACTTGTATTTACTTAGAAATAAGCCTTATCGTGTTCCCATGGCTTATAAGAGCATGTATATTCAAAGTCAAATGTCTTTTAATCTGCAACTTAGTTGCAGAATTTGATAAAATCTGAATTTATAGTACAAGAAAAGCTAATTTTGCATATTATGCAAAATTAGATAATTTGCCATCTGGGATTATGGGGGGATTTTTAGTATGGTGATTAGTGGACCTTACTAAATTGAACGCGGAAATCAATTCTTTTGCAATTTGGTGGTGGGTACAAGGTCTATATTGACTGACTAATTTGTCTGACACAGATAAATAGGCACATATGTTCTGTGGTGTGTGCATGTGTGCGTGTTTTGTGTGTGTGTGTGTTTTGTTGTGTGTGTGTGTAGTGTGTGTGTGTCGTGTGTGTGGGTGGTGTGTGTTTGTGTGTGTTGGTGTGTGTGTGTGTGTGTGTGTGTGGTGTGTGTGAGTCGTGTGTGTGTGTGTTTGTCGTGCTCGTGTGTGTGTGTGTGTTGTTGTGTGTGTGTGTGTGTGAGTGGTTGGGGTGGATGGGTAGAAGAAGTGATGCTTCCTAATCTTGTTAATCCGCAAAGTATTTTGAGAAAGGAAATACCAAAGGAATACACAGTGTGAATAGGATAATTTCTTGGGGGCAATCAACCAACCATGCGGGGGGGGGTCGGGGGTTGTGCCAATGATTGATTATTTTTGTTTGTATTTCTTGCTGTTTTTTCCTCAAGCTGACAAACCGAAAGAGTTAGGTTAACTATTTACTTAAATCATTTATTTATGCTAATTTTTAAAAGATACGAATGAGAGGGAGAGGAGGGATGTATTGATTTTTATTACACGGTATTTTTTTTTTTTGGGGGGGGGGGGGGGGGTAAAATAAGGCTAGGAGTACAACAGTGCGTAAGCGCTTCTTTTTATTAAGCTGGAGACAGACAATTATTTCTTATCAATTATATTGATGAGGCAGATCAGATCAAGCACAGCGCTGAAACAAGACTTATTGTGTTTGGGTATTTTTGTTTTTGTTTTTTTCTTGTCCATCTGGGACACCAGTAAAATATTTGGTAAAAACTGGCAATTTATGTGTAAGTGTATTAAATTAAAAAGATACATTCGTAAACAGCGTTGCCTTACATAAATCATCATTCATCACAACAAAATAATATAATCTAACAACCCATTCAAACCAACAGAGAATGAATCTTGTCCGGTAACCAGTATAGTGCTATACATATCACGTGAAGGTTATTAGTAACCCACCCCTCACGCTCCCTGATTTTGTTGCAATATGTGTGCCATTATCATAGGCAAACGGAAATTTCCGACAACATTCGGAAAATATGTCTTTGCCCATTTCGCCCCCAAAGACCAATGTGTGTGCCGAAATTTTAATGACAATTGTCAAAAAACTGGGAAGTATTCCTATCCTCAGGACCTACATGATTATTGATGAAATAATGTCGTTACCATGAAAACGCAAATTCTTAACACATTCGAATAATATCTTGCACATTCTTCGTGCTCAGACAATGTGTGTGCAAATTTCATGACATTGGTAAAAAAAACTAAAGACGTGGTAGTTGAACCGCTTTGTTTTAGCCTCTTTGGGCCATGATATGTCATTACCGATGGTACGGCAATTTCTGGCACATTCGAAAAATGGGTCCTGGCACATCGTTCGGCCACGCAAGACTATATGTGTGTGGCAAATGTTATTAGCATTGTCAAAACGAGGAAGTAGTGTAACCGCAGAATGTGACCGGACCTCACTCCGACGGTACCTGATATCCAATACCCCTTTCAAACTTCGTTTGGCAGAGGTATAAATTAAGATTAAATTCCAACAGACATTAAATTACATGCTAACGTAAAAATCTAATATTCTCAACGTAAAATGAAATTTCACTCAAATGGGAGATGTATCTAAAAGCTGATCATTCAGAGCGTCGACCTGTTTTCATAGGAGGCAATCGCCCCACACTCATAAAATATTGGGGCAAACATATCGATTTGCCCCCACCCCCCAATGATTTTTGACACCTGAAACAAAAAAATCATAATATGCATTGCAATTTTCGGAAAAGCATTGGAAACGCACATAAAACGCATTAACACGGCCATAAAAATACCTGTTAACATACAAATTGGTCAATTTTTCGGTGCACCTTTGCGCGCAAATAGAACTTGCTTTATGATTTGGCGCGCAGAGCGCCCCGAAAATTTTGGGCATTTTTCACTTTTGCCCACCCCATGCCGAAACATGGATCGACGCCCCGATCGCCTTAATGCACTGACGAGAAGAACACGCCTCTCCCTCCCCCTCCCCCCCAAAAAAACAAAACGAAAAGAAAAAATAATTAAAATACCACACAGCAGTTTGTAGTCTTGTTACTTTAACTGTCAGCAGCCAAAACACCTCAAATCTTCCACAAGGGGGAGTTTTTTTAGCCCACCATTGTCACTCCTGCCGAGCTAACGAGGGTGCCTGTGACGCTCAAATATCCGTTAATCAAACTCTGGCTGGGTATAGAATGTCGAAAATATTCGTTCTTATAACCCACAAGCGGTCAAAACTTGTTTTGTTACATGGAATACGACTACCAATAATTGATCGTTTATACAAAGTAATATAAGTGCTACCGCATGTTTTTTTTCTGCATTCCCCCGCAATTTTGGGATCGCAATGGAAATTTAATGTAGATTCACAGGCAGTGGGAGAACTCTAGTGACAAAATTCTTCCGTTACCACTGTGGGGTAATGCTACTCCCGAAAACGCTTACCATTGTCGTCCACCCGCGCGGGTGAAACAACAGTCTTAAAAGTTTGGTGTATAAAATAGTTGCGAATATTTTTTTGGTAAGACAGCTTGCACAAAGTGATAACATTGACTAGAAAGTAAGATATTGAATGTGAAGGACAAGTATTTGCTATTTTCAGTATGGTAATGAGGTGTTGCAAGTTTATTATCTATGAGGGTACCTTCTCGTTCTAAAGCCTATTAATAAAATGAAGTGTTGATATTTATTTGTTGAAATCAATTATTGTTATAATAATAGCACAGCTTATATTTTGTCGGAATATGTATTACAAGTGTACAGGCTAGCTCCGAGAATAACTAAAAACTGAATATTGTGATTACGGTAGAGAATCAAGTTTCCATCTTCATTTGCAAGAAGAGTAATAAATCACAGTCCATTAGGTGCCGGTTGATGTTTGTTCTTAGCAACTGATCGCTTAAAAATAATCACAGTATTTAAAAAAAAAAATCCGACACATAACCTTGAGTGTTAGTACGCTGACCTCTGCCAATTATAAAAGAACCCTGACAATAAATGTACGTCAAAATGATCAATTTGATTTTATGCCTCCGCAAACGAAGTTGCCGAGGGCCATCATGTTTTCGGGTTGCCGTCCGTCCTTCCGTCCTCCGTCCGTTACCGATATCGTTACCACGCGATTAATTGAGAACCCCCGATCGATTTGATGTAACTAGGACCAAGTATGTATTATGAGCCACCATGAACTGAATTAGATTTTGGAGCTGAAAGGTCAAAGGTCAAAAGGTCACCGGCCTACTAAATATGTCTGATTGGCGTCGTTACCCCGCGATAACTTGACAGCGTCCTGTCGGATTGTCAGCAATTTGAGAAGTATAGTATTATGACACCCAATGAGTGATTAGGATTTTGGGGCTGAAAGGTCAAAGTCAAAGGTCACCGGGCCTTAAATATGTCTGATTTGGGCTCGTTACCTGCGATAACTTGAGAACCACCACGATCGATTTTGATGTAACTAGGACCGAAGTATGTACTGATGAGCCACCTAATGAACTGATTAGATTTTGGAGCTCAAGGTCAAAAAGGTCAGAGGCACCGGGCCTAAATAGGCTGATTGGGCTCGTTACCGCGATACACTTGAGGAGCGGCTGTCGGATTGCATGGTACTGGGTGAAGTATGTATTAATGAGCACCAAGTGAACTGATTAGAATTTTGGGTGAAAGGTCAAAGGTCAAAGGTCACCGGGCCTTAAATAGTCGATTTGGGCTCCGTTAACGGCGATAACTTGAGAGGGCTGTCGGAGTTTGTGATGAAAACTTGGGTGAAGTATTTATATAAGGCACCATACACAGATTAGATTTTGGAGCTGAAAAGGTCAAAGCACCGAGCCTAAATATGCTCTGATTTGGGCTCATTAGCCATGATAACTGAGAACGGCCTGTCAGATTTATTATGTTTTGGGTGAAGTATGTATATGAGGCACCAATAACTGATTAATTTTGAGCTGCAAAGTCAAAAAGTCACGGGGCCTTAATATATTCTGATTTGGCTCATGACTGTGATAACTTGAGTATGACTTTTACCGATTTTGATGTAACTTGGGAGAAGTATCTTGTATAAAGGCATCCAGATTTTTGCTGATTCGATTTTGGAGTTGAAAAGGGTCCCAAAAGAGGTCAAAGGTTCACAAGCCTCCTGTCCGATTGGCCTCAATGTCGCGATAATTAAGAACTGCTTCGAATTGGAATTTACTGTTAAACTTGTCAAGGTCACATGGGCTTATGCTATTCATCTAATTGGTCTTGCTACCAATGGTAAACTTAAGCTTTCAAAATTTACATCAGTTGGATGGACTGCGGACTGCGGAGCCATCCCATCGACTGCGCGCATGTCGAACTGCCTAAATGTTTTGATTTGATTTGTTTTATTCGTATTTCAACAAACAGAATAACATGATATACAGTTTATTTAGCAAGATATAATCAGATATGATATAAAGTAATACAAACAACTTGAACGTCCACATAGTGTATGTTCATTAAATTATACATACTAACGCACCAAAGTATTATAAGTTAAATACGAGGGGGGCTACTAAGAAGCTATGCTTGTAGCACTAACTTGTAGACCCCCATTACGTTAATTAAAATTATAAATGGTTGAAATTTTATTTTTGATGCCTGCCGCAACGTAGTGTTTTCGGGTTGGTCCGCGTGTGTCCCTCCTTCCGTCCTACGTGGCGTCCGTTACCGGATCCGTTACGGCGCGAATAACTTAAAACGCGCTGGCAGATTTTGATGTAACTAGGACCAAGTATGTACGTATAGGCAACGATGAACTGATTAGATTTTGGAAGTTGAAAGGTCAAAGGTCAAAAGGTCACAAGGCCTAACACATGGTCTGATTGGCTCGTTATCACAATAAAGTTGAGAACAGCTGTGGGATTTTGAATGTAACTTGGTGAGGTAGTATGTATCATAAGGCAACAATGCACTGATGAGAGTTGAAAGGTCAATAGGTCCACGAAGCCCCATACCTTTGTCTTTTTACTGCGATAATCTTGTGGAATGGCTATCGATTTTTGATGAAAACTTAAGACTACAGTACGTATTAGTAAAAGCCTGAACCTTGAAGTAGTAATCCCTGAAAAGCAGCTTTACCAAAGGCTAAACTGGGATGGGATTGCAGTGATACAGGTGATGGTGCAGACAATAAACAGGATGTGTACTGTTGAGAGTTGCTATTACCAAATAAAAACTAGTGAAAGAGGTGGCAAGTAAAAATCATGCTCTTGTATGGTTATAGCACCTGGAACCTACAGGAGTTCAACCCTCTGATGGTCCGAAGGGCGGTCCCTGAAAAGCAGCAGGTGTTGGGCAGAAAACTGCAGTGGCTGTTAACT
>JZLH01S0123264.1:0-10088 GCA_001188425.1 Eucidaris tribuloides
ACAACAAGGAGAGAGATGGGGGGGGGTACTAGATTTGGTTCTGACGGGGTGTGCCGCTGGAGTCGCAAACACCAGACGCCTTTCGTAAGAGTCATTTTCCGGAAAAATGGTTCTAAGGGTTTTTATTACGAAAAATGCATTTTGTGGCATTTTACCGATTGTTAAAAGGCGAAAGATATCTAGTGTAGAATCAATAAAATTTCAAAACATGACCCATTTTTAAGGATTTTTTCCCGACCAAACATACCGTGTTCAACGTTTTTTCAAAACCATACCCTGGTTTAAGATTTTTTTCGAAAATATTAGATGCGGAACGTCGTTTACGCTTACTAGGATTACCCCGCCCTTTCGGGGCTAACTGGGCTCCGCGATCAAAGGGTAAATTCTTGTCTAATTAGTCAAGAGGATAAAGTATCTATGACTAATAAGATCTTTGATCACTCAAAAAAAAACAAAAAATTCACATAAAGAGAAATTAAGCGGATCATATTGCTCCAAAAATATGAAGTGTTTTACAGTTAAGCAACATTTTTGCTGTTTATTGATCTACAGGCACATTTTTTTCTTGATGTCGCTCGTCCTGGCTTGGCTGGCAATCCGGGCTGCACTTCATGTTTTATTATCTAACGGTTAGATGTAAACCTGCTCCTTTGCAAGTTCGGAGATTTTGTTATGTCATACAAAACACCCACTGTCTGTGCAACAATTCGATAACATTCAAAGCTCAACAAATTGATCATATTGTCTGAACGGGTAAAATCTAACAAAGAAAATGTTAATGGGGACTATCAACACTAATAAATTTACAAGTCGAGTTTCTAACCTATTAGTTACAGGCAGTTGAGCCTGGAAATGACAGGATGAATCGGCGTAAACAAAAAATAAAACATGGATTCATATCATGCTATTCCGAAAATCAATCCTCACTACAGGACATGAGCGTGGATGATTGAAGAACAAGGTGACATTGGGACTGGTTTTATTCTAAGCGCATGCATGAGAAATGCCAGTGAGAGCCCCGAGTGTGACTAGGCCTTCTGCGATGGTTTTTCCGATAGGAGGTCAGTTTCAATGGTTAATCACACAATGCATATTATCAAAGATGCTTCCAATAATCTCAATTCCATGGCAAATACCTGTATTAAGGATATGGATAGCCAAATCTACGCATTGTAAAGCTAATTCCAATGGAAATTGCGTAATACCTCATTGTGATGTGAAGACAAATTTGTTACTGAGTCTGTGGAGCTCTGACACATTCGGAGTTTGTCCTTGGAAGCATTGAAAGCTAACTGATCGGTAAGTTTGGTATGGCATGATATTAGGCTGTCGAGGCGAGTATCTTGTCTGAAAGTTGGAAACTCGTGCACGATGTCATCTCGCGAACTCGACATCCAGATCAACACGTCGAAAACGAAGTAGATGAACGCGAGTAATGCACCAAGTCTTTCTCCATCTGATACTGGCAGATTTGAAAAGTGAGAGCATATTTTAAGTACAAAGTTGAATCTCTACTTGAGGGTTCATAGATGGCGTCAAGAAAGTTTTGGAGAAGTAATGCACCATGAAAGGTCACAGATCAAAGATTGAATTTGCCTATTTATCTTGTGTAAGTTGGTGATGGAGATTTATGAATTCGCGTATCTAGCATTGAGCCTGAAAATTTTTTGTTCGTCTCCCATGTCGATGGGAAGGAGATTTCACCCAATAACTAAGTGTCTAGGTAAGATCAATGACATTGTGACAAGTCTAACGTGTTCACGAGTACTGGAACCAATCATTCACTTTTCCAATGGCTCAGTCCGCCAGTCCCACGTCAAAGATAATGGTGGAACTTGAATGGAAGCATAGCAGATGTTGTCAGCAGGAGTTCTCTGAAGGGAAACGTTGTGGCTACAAAGAGCAAGAAGTTCTCTATGATAATGTAAGGATCAGTAGTCATGAACAGACTAGGAGAAAGATGGTCAAAGTGATTGGTTGTGTGTCGGCAACATCTATGATTCTCCAGATACCGATGGAATGATAAGAAAAGCAAAATGTATATTATCTGCTCTGCCTGAGATACTGCAGAGCTATTGCTTGAATTTGAAGATGTCGCTGGAATTGCTGCTGATTTGCCAGCCATAGCCATGCATGACGAATCTGAGTCTCAGCGGACTTCAGCCAATGGATGTTTTTTCTCTGCTACAAGTCTAGGAAATCTAGGGTAATCCCTTTCTAAGTTGAACAGCGGTCCAGTCAACTGGCATTGACACGAGGTAGTTAATTGAGTCAGACCTAGCTGAAGCTTTCATCAAACCTGCCATTGCAGAAGGTAAGGATTTGCTCGACAGCTATGTTAGAGACCTCTCATCAATTGTGATGTTTGCGTGACAGACACAATTATAGCAGAATTTGTCCTTACCTTTTGTCAAACCAAAGGAACCGAGAGCGAAAAGGAAAGCAAAGTTTTGCATGTTCAAGCGAGATGCTTCACAGTGACCACAGCTTCTTCTGTTCTGTACGGTCCGTCGACAGCAGTGACCTGGATGAGTTTATTCATTAATGGGCAATTCCGCGTTATGGCGGACATTTACACATTTCAGAGAAATTTTTGCAGACTTCAAAGGTCATTAGATAACACAACCATTTTATTATGGACTCATAAAATGGAATCACGACACATTAAGTGGCTAAATTATATAGAGTGAAATTTCATCCATTTCAAATCACTTGGTGGTAGTGTACTGAAAAATGTGTGCGTTACGGACATTACATCTTTTTGGACATGCTTTTTTGCATTCCTGTATGTTTCATCTATGAAAAGTGTTGAGTTTAAGCACATCAGTTAAGATTCCAATTTACTAATAAATTGAATGGTAGGTAAATTTAAATAAGAATAAAGTAAATTTTAGTGAAACAGATGAATCATGTTTGCTCTAACAGCCATCAATTTGTGGCGTTACGTGAATTACATTTTGACGTTAGCGACATTAAGATTTGTCCACTTTCATAATGTGGTAGGGGTCGACATGATTGTTAATATTTTAGGTTTCTTTTCAGTTGATAGTACTCCATTAGACATTTAATAAAATGTTTGCCCATAGACTTTCATGATATCTTTTATTTTTAAAGTTGGCCAATTTGAGGAGTAATTTGGAGGTATTAACCCCCATACTTATTAGTTTGTTGACGGTTTTGTTCCATAGTAGAGAATCTAAAAGGCTAAATTTATGTCTGACATGGATCGGTGATCTGTAATACATAGTAAATCAGCCTTTTGACTTTTGAATTGATGATCAAGATGCGTAAAATCAATAAAAAATGTGTCATTACAGAACCGTTACGGACATTACCTTTTATTCTATGATCAGCTAGATCTTCGACACCCATGGACTGAGCATAACATATGCTAATAAGCTGGAATTTTATCTAATTAAACAGAATGCAGTAATTAGTTTGCAACAAAAGTTCAAGACGTCTTTTTCACAATATAATGGATGTGCTTATTTCCTGTGTGTCAGACGTACATGTATGAGACAGTGTCAGAAAAGGTCCTGTTGAGAGAATATTATCATATTACTGGCTCATTATCAGCTGGAAACAGAAGTGGTTCCTGTTGTCGTTCCATTTGTGGGAGAGGTAAGGCAAATTAATCTTCCTTTTCTTTGCTGTGCTGTGTACACAAAGAATCATGGATTCCTGGTCTTTGTCAAAATTTTCATTACTGCATCCATCAAATGGATCCTTACTTGATTCGACAAAGTGAACTTGGCAGGATTGTTTTGTCTTAATCTCTATTAATGAAAAAAGGACGGCCCAATTGGAAGCTATAAAGGCAGAGTGGTTGTTCCTCTTCGCTCATCTCTCCTGTTATTCTCTAGCATCACTGAAATCGAGTACACTTACTCAGTTGATAAGCAGCTGCAGTGTTTGCCAGCGCTGCAAACGATCAGGGAGGGCATGCATGGGGAGTACTACAGTACAGGTGACAGCTGTAGAGGATTAGTTCCAAATCGCGAAAGTGAAATAGTGCAGTTGTTTGCTGAAGTAAATGTCTTACATTAATGTTAATATAGATGTTCCAATGGTATCAATTAATGACAGGTTCCATCATTACAGTGTTGAATCCAAAGTATTTGGGACTGTAATCAATGTCAGCTACCTTGTGATACAAATTGTAATGTCTCGTAACCGTTGGTTGTGTAATGTCCGTACCGCTTTTTGTGGGGGAGAACAAGTGCAAATTCTTAAAAAAAATTTGGACATGTTGTCGTATATCACATTTTACTTGCCATTTGAATTTAGAACAAAATTGACCAAATGCATAGGTATTGGTAAAACGTTTTATATGGAAACGTTACGGACAATTAACACTTCAGCGAAGAGGGAATCAGGACAAATTGAAAAAATAGCCATTTTGTCAGAAAAGATTGTATCTCTTCGGTAATCAGCGGATGATGTTAAAATGAGGTCCTCAGCTTTATTTCGGTCATAGAGATAATTTCTCTGATAAGTGTCATTTTATAGTGACAATTTTTTCACATTAATCAAAAATAACTGGCAAGAACCATCTGAATTTTACTGCAGTCTATGTCTTACATAATCACTTTATTTCAATAGCTCAAGAAAATTTCATTTTCGCGACTTGAGCTGATTTTTTTTCATTAGGTCATGTTGATTGTGACACTTCCTGAAGTACTTCCGTAGGGTAAAACAAAGTTGTTCTTGATTTCATTTTTCCACCTTGGGTAATATTTTCCGTGAATTGCTCATATATTTATAACCAAAAGGACCACCCAGCTTTATCCGACAATGAAGCTAACGACTGGAAGAAGTCCGACATCCTCGAATGTTTGAAAATCCAAAGTTTCAGCATGACTCCGGATGTGACATGGCGAAAATTCTAGATGGTGCTGCAGTAGCTTACATGGTCGAACCAACAAAGGCATAAGACATTCAGTGATTAATTCCATCTCCATATCGTCGCATTCATCGCGTCGGTAGCACAAGACAAGTTAGCAGAGTGGACTTAGTTGATACTTATAACAGATAGCAGTCTCAAGTCTCAAACGCACGAAAAGCGAGGATACGGTTCACAGATTGCTCATACTTATCGTTAAAGTAACAACTCCTATTCCATCCAGTTGGAAACAATTTTCTCACCAACTCTGAAAACAAAATCGAGCTGTTCCAGATCTTAGGAGACGCGGTCACATCAGTCAATCATTCAGCAGATATTCCATGGAATACAAGTCTATGCTTACGTAAAATGACACTGTTTTTGCGTGTAGGACGGGCAATGTTTAACAGTCACAGGGTGAGTTAAGGAAATTCACTGTGTACACCACGAGCAGATGGTAGGGATGTTTCTGCATGCTCTTGATGCCGTCGCAACAAAGGCCACGTCGCAATATGATGATACGAACAGTTTGACAAGCCGACGTTGTTTTGTTATTGTCATAACAAATTCGACAAAGATTGGCCTAAGGAACTGTGAGAAACTTTGGAATTGAAAGCATCGCGATTTCATCCAGTGCAATACAATCCATGCAGAACCTAGGACCGGAGAATTGCAACACCCTGCCTTGTGTCCATCATATCACTGGATGTGACAAGACCTCAGTTTCTTTGCATTGAAAAGCGAACTGCATGACAACGATGGGAGCTTCCAGGGACAGCACATACCCTTTCTGAGCTGACAAAACGTCCGGAAGGACTAAAATTAGATAGTATGCCACATGAGAACTTGGAGAGGTCACGTCTAATTTATGATAAGACTCAACTGCTCTCGTGTCATGTCGCCGTCAGAGCTTTTTTCTCCAAGGAACTAAAACGCCTGAAGCCATTCCCACCACTCAACAGGTGCACTTCTACAGCATGTCTTTCCGTGCCCCTACCAACATCTCCCAATGTTGGAAGAACGTCTCGAAATCAACAATCAGAACTACACTGATTCCGTCAGCGTTGGGGTTGGATACAGGATGAAAAGAACGAAGATGTATGCCCCTTATGGAGCCATTCCTTCCGGATGCAAGCAAAGCTGTGCACTGCTATTTCACTGTGGGGTGCTCATCTAAGTTTGGCAGGGGCTAGGGGCAACTGCAATGTGGCAAAACAAGATTGAGTGTGTAAAACTCCTTGCGATTCGAAGGTGGTGTATCAATAATGACGACGATGTAAATAGAACTTCAGTCGTTGGAGTGATTCACTCAGCAAACCTCAAGTAAGTTTGAACTAACAGTAGTCAGCACATTTAACTCTACTTTCACTGCGATTTATTATGTTTTCAGGTGGCTGTCCATATCCACGCTTGCATACCTTCAGACTGTGATCAGAATTCGCTTATAGAGTCATGTATGATAAATTTCTGATTGCACTTTATATGTTTTCAGTTTACCAGCTTTACTTTGATTACATGCCAAGAATGCATTCATTTTGAAATCCAATATGGTGGTGATCTTGAAATGATCTAAAGCTATTCCATGATTTCGTTGGATCACCTAAAAATGGGGGATAGGCCACGAAATGAACTTTCTAGCGCGTGACTAGGTAAGATATTGAGAAAATAGGTTTTAGGTGGTGGCCATTATTGAATCAAATATGGTGGCCATCTGAAGTGATCCAATAAGTTATTCCATATGTATTTCGTTGATCACCATAAAATGGGGGATAGCCACTGAATGAAACTTTCTAGCCTACTAGTTCAAGAGATAATACGACGGGAAAATAGAGTTCTAGCTGTGTGGCGCGCGCATTTGGAATCCAAAATATGGCGCCATCTGAAGTGAGTCGAAAGTTATTCCATGTGATTCGTTGACGACCCTAAAATGGGGGTATACGCCACTGAAATGAACTTTCCTAAGCCTAATAGTTCAAAAGATATTGACGAAAATAGTTCTAGTGCGGCCATTTTGAAATCCAATATGGCGTGCCATCTGAAGTATATTCAAAAATTCCATTTGATTTGTTGACCCTAAATGGGGGTATAGCACTGGATGAACTTATCTAGCCCATACTTAGTTAAGAGATGTTGTACGAAAATTAGGTTCGTAGTGGCGGCCATTTTGAAATCCAAGATGGGCGGCTCATGAAAAGGCGTGGGCAAGGCTTCCATCAATTTTCTTAATGACTTTAGATCTGGAAGTACTGTGTGCCAAATTCATGCTTTAACCCGGAATGCAACACTTGGTTGCCTTTGTCACTAAAGTCCACCACTACATAATCTGTGTTGCAGACATTTCCTATTGCCTGATAGGAAATTCATGTGCCAATTTGTATCTGCACATATTGCACTAGTGACAGCATAACTATTCAAACTTTTGTATTCTAGGGTGTTTATTCGTCCATTCAAACACTGTCAGATATGTCAGATTGCAAAGTTCGACAATTTTTTAAGTGGGTCTTCCACAGTGTTGTATAGCGTCTTTAAGTTACTTAATAACAACAAGAACACAATCATTGACATGAAAGTGAAGCATGGAATAATGCATGGTATGTCTGTAGAGTGCATTTCTTTTTGATAAACTTGGAATGGGCCGGAAAGCACTGCTGTTACATAAGAGCCTGTATATTTAAAACCAATGAAGCGAGACCTTTGACATTTTCACAGGAACTACAAAATTAAATGGGCGTTCTAAATATGTAAATTTAATTAAGTATACAGTGCGTCCCAGAAAAAAACAGAACCCTAAAACAAAGGCTTATTGTGCGAAAGCAATGAGGCGTATAATTGCAAAAATAAATTCAAAACAAACTTTGACTTATGCTCTTTCAATTGATACATTAATCAAAACTATTCACTCATGCATCTCTGAGTACCATGACTTTAAAAATCTAAAGTGGAAAACCATTTGTTACGCTTTATGGCTTTGACACTGTGCACTCCATGAAAAGAAAGAGATGGACAGCTGGTGTGCACTGTGTCAAAGCCAAAAAGCGTAACAAATGATTTTTCACTTTAAATTTTTAAAGTCGTGATACTCAGAGATGCATGAGTGAATAGTTTTGATTAATGTAATCATTTGAAAGAGCATAAGTCAAAGTTTATGTGAACCTATTTTTACAATCATACGCCCCATTGCTTTTGCACAATAAGCCTTTGTTTTAGGGTTCTGTTTTTTCTGGGACGCACTGTATAACTTGATATAGGTAATTATTCTGTCGTCTACTAGAGGGACATTTTTTCTGGGGCACGCTGTACATCGTCCGACCGTGAAAAACAACCCGCCCTTTCACGTGTTTTTTCACACGCGCATGGTGTACGTTGTAATGATAATGCCCCCCCCCCGGTTTTTCCCCATAAAACTTTTGTGTTCGTATATACATACGTATGTGTGCGTGTATGTGTGTTGTATGTATGTATGTATGTATGTATGTATGTATGTATGTATGTATGTATGTATGTATGTATGTATGTATGCATGCATGTATGTATGTATGTATGTATGTATGTATGCATGTATGCATGCATGTATGTATGTATGTATGTATGTATGTATGTATGTATGCATGTATGTATGTATGTATGTGTGTATGTATGTATGTATGTATGTATGAATGTATGTGTGCTGCATATTATGTATGCAGGTAGGTAAAAATAATTACAGTCATGTCCGTCGAAATCTGTTAAAAGAAATGTCAAGGATACAATGGGTTTCATGAGATTCGTAAGTCGTAATTATTTCATCGTGCAATATATATACCAGAGGCAATGCATCAACTAGGTTTTTACGTTGAGAACAAAGAGGAAAATGGAGGAGGGGCTGTGAAGAGGTGTTTTCTTTCCCAGATGAGATAAATTTCAACTTTAAAAAAAAATCTGAATTGCATATTTTTGGTTCCGTGAAATGCCTGGGCTCTTCTTTTTCCACTTTACTGAAAATAAGAAGTAATAACCGTTTAAAAAAAGGTAAAAAGTACATGAAACCATTTTAGACCTGTAATATAGTGCAAAAAAAATAAATAAAATGAATAAGAATAAATAAATACATAAATAAATAAATAAACAAGTAAAAAAATAAGTATATATATACACATGTATTATATACATGTATATATATTTATTTATATAGATAAATAGACAGATACAGATAAATAATGAATAAATAAATAAATAAATAAATAAATGAATAAATAAATGAATGAATAAATGAATTAATGAATGAATGAATCAATGAATCAATCAATCAATCAATCAATCAATCAATCAATCAATCAATCAATCAATCAATCAATCAATCAATCAATCAATCAATCAATCAGTCAATCAATCAATCAATCAATTAATCAATCCTTGTCGGCATAACATTAAAACATTAATGATTACAATATTAGGAATATTATATCTGGGATTCCAGCTCCACCGAAAAAAGGTCCTGAAAAATGTACCATTTAAATTTTCGATCATGATTAATTCCAAGTATCGACAGAGGGCGTTCTCCATCTCGCTCATCTCGCTACTCGCACATACAGCCTGCGATTTGGAATTTTATGTAAGTTTGTTAGTCTTTGTAAATGCTGTAACAGTTTATTCCCCGTAAAATCATTAATGGTTGCTTGCATGTATTTTGAAAAGCATACATATGAAGTACTTTGAGTAATATAATTGCCCAAGGAACTGAAAAGTTTACTATGCTAATGAACACTTTACGTGACCGGAATATGCGTACTAATTTATGTTCGTTGACTTATCACCGGAAAGTTTCGCCTTAGAAATTTTCCATGCATTGGCCATTGCATGAGATAGGCAGGTGACCGGATATTACGGTTGGTTGTCAATTCCTCAAACGCCCTTATTTGTCAGACAGGTGGGAAATTATAAACTGTGATAATGGAGAATAATTTTACAAGTGTGTAATTAGCTTCAGCTCAGGCTTAAATTATTGTAGAATAGACTCATAAAAATGGATGATGGAGCCGGTCTTTGAAGTTTGATTGAATGAAAAAATTTGGCAGTAGTAGTTGCCAGTAGTGAGTAACGTTAGATCTAACATTACAATTATTTTTTACATAACGTATTCGTAACTCATTAGCATAGCCAAAGGGGGGCAGAGGGGGCAGTTGCCCCCCCAATAATGCTTTTGCGGAATTTCGTCGGTACACGAAGG
>JZLH01S0123305.1:4745-18649 GCA_001188425.1 Eucidaris tribuloides
AAATGAGTATGAAGAGGAGGCACGTGGGAGTCGCAGCAACGGATGGTTAGTTAACAATATGGGTGTAAATGACCTGTTTTCACTGTATTTCTTTGGGAAGGGAATTGGAAATGGGTCCACTCACCAGTTGATATTGTTGTGTAACAAAAAAAGGGTGGATTTTGATTAAATTTCAATATATTAGTTCACTTCAAGACATAGTGTATAACAATGGATATAGTGAAACTACATTGTATCTGTTGGTATAAACTAAACTCTTCACCAAAATCTGATACAATTACATAGTAAGAAACAAAAAACTGATTCAGAATTATTTAACCATCACTAAAACAGTTTTTTTGTATTTACTACCAAAAACAGATTTTTCAAATTCTTTATTGCTCTTCATGATTGCATGTAGGTTGTGCCATAAGGTGCAGGTATTTTATTTTGTATACAAGACGCCTTACATCAGAATGCCTGCACCACATTATTTCTTTTACTAAATTTTTCATGAGTCACATAAATATGACCTTTTCATGTTTGACTAAACTCTAAACCTCCATCTCAAACACAGTTTCAAACCTATGTTTGTAAGTCTGAATTCAAAGAAATCAGTTAAACCTATCCAGTGTAAAAAGATTAGCCCTGTAGTCAATATTGTTGTACATGTAATTTGTGTCCTTTTGTTTCACCAAACTACATATCCTGGGCTTTGTTCTAAAGGTCATTTTGAGGTCGACTCTTGCTGGTGGGTGTGTGTTTTAGTCCCCATGACCCTGTGGATTAGTGACCCCTGCATTCCTGGGGAAGATTTAGGGATTAAACCAAACCAGATTCAGGGATCAGTGGTAGAGTTCTTTTCCGGTCACCAGGGTGTGATGTTTGATCAAGAAGGTCAATTTGAGGTTACTTGTACATCTGTGGTTCAATGCCCAGATTTCTATCTTTTTTATTTATTTATTTAATTTATTTTTTAGTTATTTATTTATTTGTTTATTTATTTATTTATTTATTTATTTATTTATTTATTTACATGTACTTACTTACTTACTTACTTACTTACTTACTTACTTACTTACTAATTTATTATGTTATGTTAGTGCAGTCAGAGCAATGATAATTGTTGATAGGTTGGTGCATAGATTTATAGAGATACAGTTCTATACATATAAAAATCATTTTTATGAGAAATAAATGAGGAATTCTATTCCCAGAGATAAAATAAAAGGGTTTCACATTGACTGATAGCACCATTGTGCTACAAATGTCATTTGCTAACCAGAATAAACACAGACACAAAACAAACAGATCACTAATAGCCAGTCAATCTTCACAGCGTAAGAACTGTAAATTTGCTATCCAGCTTTCTTACCCCCTCCTCCAAATACCTTTTTTGTGTGTACTGGAAATATATTAAAACAAGTGGAAGTGGGGGTTATTTCTCTTTGTGTATTTAGTAATTATCACAACATATGCTTAATTTTTTTATTCAATTGATTGTAGCCATACTAACCAAGATTATTATGTACATGTAAGTAGCCTGGGAAATGTCAATACAACTTAGTATAAGGGTGTATGTTCCTGAATGTGAAGGAAGTCATAAAATCTAAGCTGATGAACCATAGAACTAAGAGGAGTTTTACCCACTAAAGTTATGGCTGATTGTTATCTTGCAATTAAGTCATTAATAAAGTTTTAACAAAGAACTTGTGGGATAAGTAGCCTGGGAAATATCAACTAAGTTTGACAAGTTAATCTAAACTGTAAAGAAATAACAAAAACCAAGCCTGTAACTTCTGGAAGAAATATAGAACTCTGATCCTCACTGCAATTATCACTTTTCTCTCTTATCATTTCCGGAAACTGTTATCATTGGTGATGAATAAAACTACAAATGCCAACTAAAGAACTACAAAGTACTTGCTCAGGGGAGACAAAAATGAGTGGACAAAAGAAGGATTAAAACCTGTGAAAAGATAGAGAGGGAGAAAAATATATCCAGTGGTTTCTTACATTTCTCTCCCTACCTTTTCACAACTAAATTATATCTAATTATTGTCCACTCTGTTTGTCTCTTATACTTTTCCTGTGTGTTTGTAGTTTTCGTTAGTTTGTAAATGTATTATACTGACTTGTTAAGTTACTTTTCCATTGGTGAAGGATTCTAAATAATTTTTAAAAAAACCATACCCTCTTACATATACATCCCGCAAAAACTGAGCAAAAAAACTGATATTAATTTACAAGTTCAAATAAATGTACACACTGAAGTGAGGCAGGATTAAAAAACTGAATAACAATGAAAAGAGAAATGTGAAAACTGACGTAATTCAGAGAAATGGAGTATGAACTCCTGTTTATTTGTTTTAGACTCAAAACGCTAAAGCTGTCTAGTTACAGTGGTTGGCTTTTTATACTTGAAATCAACAACTTTGTTCCTGGAATTAATGCAGTTGCAGTTCTGCAATTATGCTACATGTCAAAACGATTCACAATCCGTAACCATCTTTCTTCTCTCTCCTTTGTACATGATCAGTGATATTTGGAAGAAATATACTTCTTCCCAGGTCGCGTAGAGTTCAACTAGTTTATCAGGGTGGAGCATGTTTTAGCTCCTTTGAAAATGTTTGTGTGCCAAGTTGAATTGGGGCCATTGATTTCAGTCCTCCCATTTAGGTCAGGGCCAAAAATAGCACAACTATTTGAATTATGCTTGCAAATCTCCTTTTTGAGCTATTTCATCCAATATATATATGTTTGTACAATACATGACAATGATGACATTACACTTTTTAAATGTATGCTCTTTTGTGAAGATCTTGCCACTGTCTAGTACCCAACAAAAATGTATCTTTAAAAAAAAAAATCATCTTTCTTTCTATTGTTATAAAAAAAATTGTGGAGGTTGCCCCTATTAAAAACTTTATGGACAGTAGGTGAATGATAATTGTATAATGTATAATTGTAAATCTTAGAGCAGTGTTTTGAATGGCATTCATGGACACTGAGTGTGGCAGATACATTGTCTGTACATGTAGACAATTATGTTTTTTCTTGTCATTTTTTAGAAAACCTTCACGCAAGTACCGTATATGGCATGAAGTTATTGTTTGTCAAATCTCAGGGCTGTAGGAGTGATAGCGCCCTCTACTGAGGATTGTCATATAGGTTACTGAATAGTTTGCAAATCTGGCATTATTCTGTAAAGTGTATTACACTGTACACATATTGAATCAAGAATTCAGCAGCTGAATTTTGTGATTTTAGTGTAAAATTTAACTGATAAATTATAGCTTGAAAGGTGACAGCCTACTGTTAAGTTAATATTTCCAAAAGAACACTTACAGTTTCGTACAGTTTATGACTTTATGCATCCTTCACACATTTAGAACACCTCACAAATTGGTGTTTTACATTTAATTATCAAGTTTTTTTTTCTTCTTCTTCTTCTTCATTTTCCAGCTGGTCAGATTTTTGCAGTTGGTGGTTTTGATGGCAGGGAGCATCTCAATAGTGTGGAGAAGTTTGACCCTCAGACCAACAAATGGATTCCGTTGACCCCCATGAAAACACCAAGGTATGTTAATAACAAAAAAGATTATCAACTACATCAAAAGAACATCCAACAACAACAACAACATCATCAAAATCCAGTTTTCAGTGGATGAAAATATTGAATATTGTCATCAATCAATCAGTAAAAAATTTTGACACCACCCCCCCCCCCCATTTCCCTCTCCCCTGGGGGGGGGGATGTATAAAACCTTTTGGATTTTGGATAACATCCTGTATTTTGGGCCGTATATATTTTTTTGGCCTAGACTACATGTATATTGGGCACAATTGCACAAATAATTGGACCACTTGGTGTATATGTAACATTATAAGTAATTCTAAGGGTCTTTGAATTCAAGGTCACATGATGTAGAATCCACCAATAAAATAAAAGTCTCAGTCAAACTTTGAATTCAAAGTCGCGTAACCAAAAGTCTACTAATCAGATAAGACTCGAACTTTGAAGAAATTTACGGTCACGTGACTGAAAATCCACCAATCAGTATGAGGGTAAATTCAAATGGTCTAAAATAAATTCCACAATCTACTATTGGCTTTCTTTATCAGACGAGGGCTCGGTGTGACGCAGCTCGGCAGTCCTGTGTATGCCATCGGTGGACTAGACGACAACCTGTGCTTCAGTGACGTGGAACGCTACGATCCTGCCACCAACACGTGGAACTTTGCTGCATCCATGAACTGTGCACGAGGGGGCGTGGCTGTGGCTGTGCTTAATGGACTCATTTATGCTGGTAATTGGTTGCAATTGTAACACAGAGGCATCTTTATTCTTCGACTCTCTTGCAGTGTTGTTGTCGAGTCCGGAGTTGAGACTAATTTATAGTGGACTCGGACTGGGACTCGGCGTCAAGTTCAAATGTGAAATGAATGGCAACGTTTTACTTCACTGTGGACTTGACTCCAACATTGCTCTCTTGTACATTATAGTCAATGTTTGCTACATTGATTTTCAATATCATTTCCACCTGCTTCTGAACAAGAGACTTATTGGTGGGAATGATGTATTGATGAATGAGATGCTGCAGTATGTGTTAATTAATAATATGCCCTAGTAAATTACTTTGAATGTATGTGAACACTGAATGATGTCGGGGATAAGATAGTGGATTGTTATTGAAAACTTATCATTTGTAACAAGTGAAAACTATCTTGTGATCATGAATCTCTTCATAGAAAAAGGAAATCATCAATTTCTTGATTTCATGAATATAACTAAGTTGGTTGAACTGTGAATCAGAAGGTTCTGGCTTCAAACTGCCACAGGTGGACAGTTGCATTAGCCAGCCCCAAACCTTACAGAAGTAAATTGAAAAATCACTCATATTGATATACATGTAATTTTTATCTTTATTTTATTCTTGTACTAAATTTAATGATGTGTTACATGATCTTTTTATTTTACTAGTTGGTGGTAACGATGGATCATCCACTCTAAACTCCTGTGAACGCTATGACCCGCATCTCAACAAGTGGACCCTGGTAGCTCCCATGAACACCAGGAGGGCAGGCGGAGGAGCTGCAGTTATCAATGGCGCCCTCTATGCTATAGGTGAGGAAGGCTGGAAAATTATACTGCCCTATTTTGGCAAAAGGAAACAAATGATATACCACTCAATTTTGAGGTATTAGTGTTTTTGGAAATTACTGACCATGTTGTACCCTGAGGCAAAATTGGCAGACAAAATAGTTATTTGATTTAATGATATTTAAGTCAAAATGCCATGTGATTATATTGATGCCAATTTAAAGGCCAGGCACAAATTGCTCATTTACCTTTATCACTTGCATACTTTTGCCAAAGTAGGGCCAGTATAGCTTTGCCCAGTTGCAAAAGGGCATCAAAATGGCTATTTCTGTGATGAAGTAATATTGTAGTGACAGAACTAATGAAAGAAAGCAAAAAGTGTTGCTACAAGAAACCCATTTGTTTTTTTTTAATGCTCATATATTGTTAAATGAGAGTGATTTTTGTGCTAAAATAAAAAAAGAGGTCAAATAATTGTTTTATATCACTTTATTAATCAATATATAACAATAAAGGAACTATACATCACACAGTTCACTAGATATACATAAACAGACATGCAGTACATTTGAATTGAATTAATGTTTATTATTCTGTTTGAATTATCCTCACATCTTTCAGGTGGGTTTGATCACAGCTCCCCCCTCAGCACCGTGGAGAAGTACGACCCCCACAAGAATGAATGGACTACCATGGCTTCTATGTCGTCCTGTAGGGGCGGGGTGGGCGTGGCAGTCCTTGGGGGCAAGATCTATGCCATCGGGGGTCACAATGGTTCCAACTATCTCACGTCAGCCGAGTACTATGATCCAGTCGCCAATACGTGAGTATATTTTGCTTCACATTAAAACCAGGGTATAGTTTTGGTCGATCAAACAAAAATTTTTGTCAGTTGTTGGCAAAGTATGGTGTTGTCATGCCAGACTTCAGAAAACAACATCAAACTTACACCAAAAAAATGTTTTTAGATAAGTCAAAAATGTAATGGATAAATTCAAACTCAAGTCTTTCTTTTATATAAGTAAAAAGACACCACATTTTCTGAAAAACGACCTTTGAAACCGTAGATGGCAGTGGTAGCCTCCTGAAATTGTACTTATATAAGCAGGCTGGATATTTAGTACTTACAGTGATAAATTTTACTTTCCCCATCACTGGTGACAACTTATATTGATATCACCCAGTGATGAGGAAAACTAGAATATAAGATTAAAAATATAAACCATTATTCTGAAATTTTCCATTTTATGCCGTTTAAAGTGTAAAAGTTCAAGAGACTAATTTTTTTATTTACTCATTTGGTTGTTTTAGTGAAAAAGTTATGAACATATGTTCTGAATGATTGTGTCATAATAAATTCAGGAAAACAAAATATACTTTGATGACCTGGGTGTCTCTTTTGAAATATTGATAGCATCTGATTTAAGACTGATTGCCATTTTCTCATTATTTATTCATGCCATCAGGTGGTCTCGCGTTCATGACATCGGAGTGTGTCGGGCAGGAGCTGGTGTCGCTACGTGTCACTGTTCTGTGACCTCTCTCAAGGAGGTCACACGGGCCAACATGGTCAGCTGTGTTTGATGACAGTGGCCTCGAAGGAGCAAATACAGGAAGTTGTCCTCAAAGGAGCAAATACAAAACAAAAATAACCAAGATCATCAGCTTCATGTATAATTCAATTAGAATGCTATAGTCGCCTTACATGTGAAGCAGCTGTTGTGTTTGTTTGATCATATTCTCGCAGTGAAAGAGATATGTCTCATGATGAATTTGATGGTCGTACATCAATTTTGCGTAATGGGTGAGAAGTTGTAGGACAAAGATGCTTCTATTGGCTAAATATCGTGATTGCAAGTCTGTAATGGTTTTTTTTTTTTTTGAGAAACACAAAAATGTCTGCATTGAGTTGAGACTATATTTCGCCGTCAAAGAAGTTTGTCAACATCTACAGAATTCAGACTGAAAATGAGAAAATTTGCCTTCAAAGTTTGCATGCCTGTCAACTCAATAAGTGTCTTGTTGAAGCTATTCTTTGACTTACAAAAAATTGCCTTCTATTCATCACTACATTATTTGTGTGTTACCTTAACTTCTTAAATTCTTATCAAATAGATCAGCAAAAATTCTGTAACAAGGCATCTTTAAAGGCAAGGTTCACCCTGACATCAAGTTGGTTTCAATAAAAGCAGAACAACGAGAGAAACACATTAATGAAAGTTTGGCGAAAATCCACTTAAGAATAACAGAGTTATGACGGTTTTTCAAGCTTTTAAGTTGTGACGTCACAAATTCAAAAACTTTTGAAACGTCATAACTCTGTATTCTTTAGCGGATTTTTCGCAAACTTTCGATTAATATATTCCTTTCAGTGTTCTGCTTTATTAAAACCAACTTGATTTCAGGGTGAACTTACCTTTAAATGTAGTTCTGAACAGTGTTCGTCCACAAAAGAGCAATTGCTTTTTTTCTCAGACTTTAATCTGTTTTGCCGGTACACTAACTTTGTCCAAGTATGTTCTTTGAATATGCCAAGTTATCTGTCCATATACATTATGTGGCTACGAAAATCTGAAAATTGCTCACTGTTTGTATATTTCGTGGACATAACCTAAAAAAAAAAAGCCTTGATGCAAAATATGCAATATCTCACTTCCAAAACACTTCAAGCTGCAGGCACTCATTGCACGTTGAGACAAAGCCACATAAAGCAACACAGATTTTATCAGTTGTGTCATATATTTATTGTGTTTAATAAACTCAGCTCACATCATTGTGTTTAATAAACTCAGCTCACATCAATTGAAGTTGAACGACTCAAAGACAGAATTCTTTGTTGCAGCCTCTCCCCATAGTCTTCGCAATCTGCCAGATATGAAGTTAAAAGTTGGTGTTACATCCATAAGCCCTTCTGCTACTGTTAAAAATCTTGGTGTCATTTTCGATAGAGATATGTTGATGGCGGACCGTGTTTCTCAAATATGTACTACTGTAACTTTTCATTTAAGGAACATTTCTCGAATTCGAAGATATATCACTCTACCAGCTTGTAACAACGCAATCCGTTCTCTAGTTCTGTCCCGTTTAGATTACTGTAATGGCCTTCTTTCCACTATCCCTGTTAACCAATTAGATCGCATTCAACGGCTTCAAAATTGGGCTGCTCGTCTAATCTATCAGATATCGAGATTCCACTCCCCTAAACCTCTCCTTGACTCGTTACACTGGCTTCCAGTAAGACATCGAATAGTTTTGAAATTACTTTTGTTAGTATTCAAATCCCTTAATAAGCAGGCACCTCAATATTTACGTGATTGCCTGACCATATACACCCCTCGCAGGAACGTACGATCTTCCAGCGATTCACTCCGTCTTACATATAACATCACACGGAAACTGGCTGGAGATAGGACTTTCACTATAACTGCATCGAAATACTGGAACAGGCTATCTCTAACACTCAGACAATCACAATCTGTACCTTCATTCAAAAAGGCACTTAAAACATTTCTTTTTCTAACCCAGATTTCTAGAATTGTATATTTTCATTTTAAACCTTGTGTAATATTCTTGTAAGCGCTTTGGGCCATCTTGGGAAAAGCGCAGTATATAAATAATAATAATAATAATAATAATGATTCTTCCAACATGCAAAAGGTGTGTTCAGAATCAATCAAGCATCTACGCAGCCATATTACCATGCACATACAAAAGGAAGATGTCAGTTTTCCTTATTAAATGCAAGAAGCATAAGGGATCAGTAGTAAGATGTTAGTTTTTCGGACCAGTTACATGACTTTTAATCTTTCACCTTTGGGTGTCTCCACTCTCCAGTATGTTTTTGTAGGAGCTAGAGGAAAAAAAACACAAAATAATTCTCACTGTCTAATTCAAGGTGGCTAGAAATTGAAATATATTCAACCTGCAACAATTATAATCTGTGCTTAATGATAAGAAATGGTTGCAATGGGAATTGTGCACTGTGGTTATGAACAGATATAAGAGGCTGATAGTTGGTTTGTGTGTGTTTTCTTGGGGGGGGGGGTGCTGGGAGTGGCATAGTTTACAATTTTTAGATCTGTCACTAATCTGACTGTTGTCTCTACATTTAATGGTAGGTAGTGATTTTTCAATTGCAAACATGCGGTTTGGTATTCTTGCATGCCAATCATTCGTAACACGGCACTGAGATATCATCGGGGATTTCACATACAGGGAAACCCCGTTATAACGAGCTCGGATATAGCGAGGTACCGCTTTTAACGAGGTGATTGTCTCGGTTCCGTTTTCATTTACATGCTGTTCAATGGAAAAAAGCACCGATTACAACGAGCTCGGTTATTGTGAGATTTCGCTTAAAACGAGGTATATTTCTCAACCCATTAACAAAGAAAAACATAAGAAATTCACCCGGTTAAAACAAGGAAATAAAAGTTGCATCGTGCGCTGACCAAATTCTAAATTTTGACAACGCCAAAATTGCCCAATCATTTCAGAGCGCATCGCACTTCAGCCTGCCACACAGTCACGCACAAATCAGCAAGTGTACTTGTGTGTGTAATGTGTAATACACACAACTGCACAGTACATTTATCTGTCACACACACACAATGCCTGCCTCCCGTACACACTACTCAATGCAAGTTACGAGCGTGGAGGTTACTGCTTTATTTCGAGATCTAGTTTTCTTTATTACTTCGGATGAGTATATAAATGAAAAATAATCAGTTTTCTGTTCATAGTTTTGGTGCAGAACAAGTAGGAAAAGCAGTAAACAGAGGGTTTAACCCTAATCAGGCTGGGCTTTTTTGGCTATGCTATATCGTGGGGGGGGGGGGGGGGCGGATTCCGCCCCCCCCCTGACGATCCGGCAGTCGATCGGCCGGAAAATCGGCACGCACGTTACCCACTCACGTAATCTACAAGACTGTATAGTTAATTACCAGGGAAAATTAATTCCATAATCAATTAATTATGCTAATTACTGGTAACTAAATCAAATTAAGCTGTAAATCACTAATTAAAGCTCCCAAATTGCTATTTTATGTGTCTGGACACTCTTTTTAGATTTTTAGCAAGTTTACTGTGAAAAAAATCTGGAATTCAAAATTGATTTCCTATTATCTTTATGTTTTTGTAAAATTTGCTTGTTTTTTCAAACCTTTTGTTTCTATTTGTTTTTTTGATTGAAATTTAGTCGGGGACACTTTTGCGGTTCATAAACACACAAATTAATTAATTTTCAATCCAATAAAGTAAAAATAATTCATCACATTTATGAATCTTGGCCTGAAAACACATTTTGTATTGAAATGTACACAAAATCACGTTTATTGAGCGATTTTTGAGCGGCTGACATGCAAGTACAAAATGTTACGTAACTTTGGGAACGCGTACCCGGACGTCGAAATTTCGTCTCAAAAATAGCGCGACTTCGAGAGAATAACAGTCATGAAACGCCGTGGACTGCTTCGCCGCGTCGGCGGACATTTTGCTGCGAAAACGTCTAGGGGCGGCGGATTCGCCCCCCCGCCCCCCAGCTTTTTTAGGGTTCATGCACTACTCCCATATCTGTAATATTTGATATTATGTGATACATTATGTGTACGTTTACAACGAGGTACCGGTTGTAACGAGGTAAAATCGGTGGTCCCGACAACCTCGTTATAAGGGGGTTTCCCTGTACCAGTGACTGTTTGATTTGTTTGATATACGAGATTCGCTGGTACGTAATGTCACCGACGATATATCAAAACTTTTTGCTTCCATATGAAAGAAAGTAGCATGTATTGATCGAATCACATGTGATTACATTGACCAAATTCAGAACTGTGTTTCAGTGCTTCATTAGTGCACTGTTATATCCTACTGTCAAGTCTTCCAAAAAAAAAAACAACAGTAAGAACATTCCTGTGCTGTGCCTGTGTGTGTTAATAAATTCTTTCTCAAGTATGTGAAGCATCCATTCGAAATGAATTATGTAAAAGCTGTGTGATATACTGTTATTGATAATTTTATCAGATATACATATTTCTCAATATATATTCATCAGTGCTGTAATTAAATAAATAAATGATATGCAAAATAGATCAGTGGACGTAATACCTCTAGCAAAAGGCATTCATCTGCACAAAAGCTGAATGGAACTTGCATTGATTGTTGATATCAATTTTATCAATTTCTGCTGTTTCTCTAATATCATATGTATATCAAAACTGGTCCTGATATTTGTAGAATCATCATTTATGTGAATTTATGAAGCCATGCATGCCTTACTGTAATTAAAATGCTTATGAATTACATCAAATGCATGTATAGTTGGTGGTGGCTAAACAAAGATAAAGCAAGGATCATGCGTAGAGAAATATATTCTTAATACTCAAACAGTCGTGTTTTATGGGAAAGACTTAAAATGAGGTTTATTAGAATAAGCTACATATTATACTCACCTTGAACTTCTAGTGTTAACATTGTGCATCGTGTGTTATATTTTATAATACTTTAATGTGCTCAACTAAATGAAAAATGTCATATAAATACTCAGAAAAAGAATATTTTAGGTTTAATACTGTTGTTTACAAATTTTCATGATAAGTTCTTTATGAGAGAAAGAGGATGTTACAGATCAAGGTAATGATTTGGGACAGCAAAAATTGAGTTTAAGCTGTGGTATTGTATAGGAAAAATTATTCTTGGAAAATGCACAAATAATCCTTTGATATTCAATCGCATCATGACTTAACATCCAGACATCATCATTGATGTGTTTGTAATTAATATGTATGATAGAGAGCAGGTTATTCCATTTAACTGACTGAAATATTGTATAAAAGGTGATTGACAAATTAAACTACTGTACATATTTCACATGATTTGTATATTATTTTCTATGGTCTTGTAAATAAAAACACTATACCAACAGATAAACTTGCCTTAAAGCAATGCTGAGTTGTCATACTGACAATACGCTGCAGAACATATTTTTGTTGCTAGTATGCAGAGTAGAAAATTGAAATCAGGAAGGAAGAAAAATCATCTTTCAGTGTCTCAGCACATATTGGATTTCAGAAATTAAGTAGTGTGATAGCTTATTCAAAGCTATACGTAATGGTTTCCTAAACTTTTGACCCCATTATGTTGTAAATCCAATAAGTAAATATTTGATGATTAAAATGATAAAGTGAAATGATAATAAATTAAAAAGCAAATGTGAAAATATGTCATTTGCATTTGTGTTAATTACAATGTATTTAAAGAGAGAAAATCTTGCACAAAGAATTTAAATTCAGTAGTTACTGGCCAGAGACTGAAGTAGTGATATGGATTAAATGGATTGCCGGATCATATAATAAGGATGTTGGTATATGTAACTGTATATGTACATATTTATCTATTATATATTGATAGGTATATACACATCTAAACAAACCTATACCGGTACATTCTTTTGTAAATGTATCTCAATTAATACCAGTTACTAGTAATGGTATTTAATAAACACACTGCATGGGAAGAAAATCACATTAATGGTCGATGTAATTTAGATAGGTTCACATTCAAAGTTATGACTTATTCTGCCCTCTCGAGATACAAAAAATGTCCAATTAAGTTTGTGGTCTTTTCTCAATCCATTGTGTAAACCTTCTACAGTGTCACTTGGAAATTTATTCAGTGAGTACATATTAAATGGATAAGTTGTTTGACTGAATAATTCACCCACCATGCTAAATGTATTGATTGTAAATTGTGTGTTATTTATTCAAACATAAATGACAGAAATATTACTTATTCAATGAAAATACAGACAGAAGTTGATTTTTTTTCATTATTGGGTAATGGTTGTTGATATATATGAAATAAACTAAACAACTCTGATAATTTTTAAATGAATGTAATAATGTGTACAGTATACATACTGACCCAATTTTTATTCAATTAATTGCTGGATAATTAATTACGTTAATTTATAGTAGTAAATTTTATTTGTAAATAATTCATTTATTAAGTTTTATTCAAAAATGATCTTCAGTAATTCACATGCAATGCTACTCATACATGTATATGTTTCATTTATTACTGTTTGTTTGTAAATGCAGTACAATATATGGACCGGCATCTGCTGTTTTCTATCACATACTGAAACTTTTGTTATCAAAAGCACATTAAAGACTTATCTATATAATGTGTTTAAAATGAAAAAAAAGTGTCTACACTTTGTTATTATAGTGTTCCATATGGATATGGGTGTGTCTGTGTGTGTTTGTGGTAAGGTGTTTGTATGTGTGTATGTTTGTTTGTGGGTTATACTTAAGTGTGTGTGAACATACATATACATATACCTACATATACATGTATGTATACACTTATGTATATATATACATTATACATATACATAAGTGTGTGTGTATGCAACTTTTTACAGAGGTTTCATGGGGTATTTATTATATGAATACTAGACCTACTCTATCAGACTTGTGAGGTAGAAAATAAGTCTTGTGGTTAAAAAAAAAATAGTTTTGTGGATTAGAAAGTAAACGCCAAAATAAAAGATGTACCCCACAGATCAAGGGATGTGAGAATATATATGTGTTTCTGTGTGTGTAGATATGTATTTGTGTGTGTGTGTGTGTGTGTGTGTGTGTGTGTGTGTGTGTGTTGTGTCGTCGTGTGTGTCGTACGTACTGTGTTATTGTGTTGTTGTGTGTGTGTGTGTCGTGCGACACGTGTGTGGTGGTGGTGTGTGTCGTAGGTGTGTGCGTGTGTGTGTGGTGGGTGGTGGTGTGGTGGTGTGTGTGTGTGTGTGTGTGTGTGTGTGTGTGTG
>JZLH01S0123327.1:2164-16605 GCA_001188425.1 Eucidaris tribuloides
TTTTTTCAGAATTCGTCAACGTTATACGCGCTTAGCGATGAAGTTTGTTCACTGCCTGTCATGGCCATATGTAAATATCATAATCGTCAATGTTATCATTGTTTTTCGATTGGTGCATGCATTGCAGACGGTAACCTATTTGAAGGTGATCCATTTCCACATGGAACAAATATAGCGCAAATTAATTTAAAACAATTAGGAGATACTTGATTATTACAAGTTGCAACCATACAACTATATAGGCTCCATTGATATTAGTTTCTTTCCTCAAAATCGGTAAAACTTAAATGTATACACAGTGATATTGAGAACAACAGAAAACAAAATTGGGAAACCAAATTTGAGGATCGCAGTTCTCCTTTTAGCAAGGACCCACAGTCCACCAACGGTAAAACAAACACCTAATCCGGGCACCTGATATGAATTGATTGCTACACTGTAAAACTTGGGTATTTAATATAATACCCCTCACTCCCCTACAAGATGTTTCACAATATACCTACGAAATAGTGTTAAATTTTAATTTTGGGGCGTTGAACTTGGAGGTAAATACTCATATCCCCCTGGTCTTATAATTTATTTTGTCGGTGTCGAAATAACATCTGTTATAAACAAAAAAAATCAATGCCATGTCTGATGTCGATAATAGCCAACATTTTTGGTGTTAAATTAAGCTCCACTCTTTTTGCAGTTTATACGCATAATTTTGTCATATATATCTGTTTAACCTAGACTTTCATCATAAACCTGTAATGATGATGTAGAATTATTAAAACCTAGACTTCTGTAAATCATTCACCGACGTGAAAAAAGTCTCAAACAATGTCAAAATGACGCATTACATTTATCTCTGTATCATAAAACCACAATTGTTATTAATAGACTAACGCTAATTACCCCGATGTAAACTATATGGTTAACAGAATCCTGTTTATTGTTTCACAACCTTTAATCGATGCTGCTATTCTCCCTAAGGAAGTCTGTGGAGACTGAACAAGGGAATACCTACCGTACATGTATTTGCGAATGCGGTAGTTTATGGCTAGGAGGCAAGGGCGTAGTCGGGGGGGGGGGGGGTGCACGTGCACCCACTTCTGAGGCAGATGACTTCCGCAAACAAGCAATTTGCACCCGTTTTTCTGCTTGTGATGTGATAACTGTTCTGATTTTCTTCCACACCCATCAAGGGTACAGAATTCAAGACCATTCCTTCTTACACTCGTCTCTCTGATTCTGATGTATATTTCAATCCATTTGGTTCTTGAGATATTTTGGCAGGTATCAATCATGACTGTAAATAACAATCAACGAACAAACATTGCAAAATAATTATATTTGTAATTGTATTGCTGTTTGATTTCTTTGTTATGTCTAAATAATGAAACATGAGGAAGAAAAAATACAAAATAACAGATAGATGAAATGTAATGTACGGAAAAGAAAAGTAAACAAAACTGGCAAAGAAAAGAAACAAAAACGAAAAGAAAACGCAAAACACAAAGCACAAACAAAGCAAAACAAAAACAAAAACAAAACTACACTAAACTAGAAATTCTAAACAACAATACCATTTGTTTTGCGCAAATTCTGTATGAGTATATTCTAATGCCCATCACAACTACTCATAATAAATTTAAAAAAACCAAAGAATCATTGTGGCTCAAAAACTATATCTTAAATAAGCAAACAAGCAAGAAAAGAAAAAAAAATCCTTCAAACGCTCAAAACAAAAGTAAACTTAAAATTCAAACAAAGAAACAGAGAAACAAACGAATAATCCAGAAATATTCGTCCTTTTGTTTCTGTGGTTGGGGGGGGGTGGCCTGTTTCCCCATGACCCTAGATTCTTCACTGATATTGTTGATTGTTAATTACATGTTTTTCTTCCTTCGGTTTGAACATACATTACAAACAACCCAGATAGTATCAGTACGGCTCCTTCCTCCCTGTATACCCAAGGTACGTGTGCTAGACGACCGCACCTGTAATTCATCCGTCAATTTTATGACGTCATCAATAAAATGACGTAATCCATAGCTGTCAAAAACTATTCAAGACCATTCCACGAGAAAAAATCTTTAACAATGCTCCTTACATATCAAATATTGATCATATGTCGGAGGACGTGAAGAAATTTGTTTTAAATAAATCAATTAATCATGTAAGGAATAACGAAAATGCACGCCGTGTTTTTTGTTAGATGAAAGAATTGGAAGTTTATATCTATATGTTGCAAATTTTGGATGGATGACAGTGAACATGGAATTTAATAATTTGATTGTTTCCTCATCCCCTTTCCACAACATCTTAACGGACATTATTGGAAATAATTTCATAATTCAATTTGATTACATCGTTACGAAACTAAATTATATATCATTTTGTCTTCCTCAAAGCATGCAAAGTGAACAATAGTTTCTAAAAGTATTGTAAATGCATGTAGGTTTGTATCGTATTTATTTTGATGTACAAATGAACTTCCTGATCGACAAAAAAGAGAGTCCAGAACTGACAGACCTATCAAATAGACAAACAAACAAACAAACAAACAAACAAACAAACAAACAAACAAACAAACAAACAAACAATTTAGCAAAACAAACTAATTAATCCTTTGTACGTCCAAAGAGAATCCATAATCAATTTTGTTTCAGTAAATCATTTCAAAGCACTAAGTGACTTTTAGAATTGTATAGATGACTTATTTTAAGCTTGGAAGAACTTTCATGTTTTGTTTTGAGGTTTCAAATTGTAGACCTACGTAGTACGTAATCATGCAGGGTTGCAACCAGGAATTGGAGAAGGGTGCAAAAAACAATATAAACTCCTCAAAAAAAGTTTGGAAACCTGACTTTGATCGAGTATTTCTCCCTTTTTGTAGTAGCAATTGAGACATACTTGGCACCAGCAGAAAGATTATTTAATTTTCTTTAAAATAATACCCACTTGTTATGATTATTTCAGCAGGGAAAAGGCAGTATTTAAAAATGTGGGATAAAGTGTAAATTGAAAAGCTGCAAAATGACCGGTAGTCATAAAGAGTCAATAAGGAACGTGTTGTTTTGTATGGAGTTATGTCTTTTGTTTTCAGCTGGTCAGGCATGAATGTCAGTTTCAAAAGGAGCCCCTGCCACTTCATTTGTTTATGACTTTAAGACCGAATAGTTTGAGTTCTGTTTTTTTTAACTCATACATGTTTTTTTCTTTTTTCGTTTGTTTCTTTGCTTGCTTGCTTATGCACACGTTTGCTTGAATCCATGATAGTGTTCGTGTTACAATGCACAATGACCAACAGACATTGGAAAACTCACTCATCAACAGGGAAATAAGAAATTAGGCGACTTATCGAACTTGGGTCATTTTGCGAAGCCTTTAATCTCAAAATCATGAACATTTGTAGTGGTAGGAGCTCCTTTTTGAAATTGACATTCATGGCTGACCAGTTGAGAACAAAAGATATAACTCTATACAAAAGAACATGTTCTGTATTGACTCTTTATGACAACCGGTCATTTTGCAGCTTTTCAATTTACACTTTATCCCCCAGTTTTAAATACTGCCTTTTCCCCGATAAAATAATCATAACAAGTAGGGTATCATTTTAAAGAAAATTAAATAACCTTTCTGATTGTACCAAACATGGATTGATTACTGCTACGAAATGGGAGAAATAATCCATCAAACTCAGATTTCCAAACTTTTTTTGAGGAGTTTATGTTGTCACAGGAATGCGCGCGTAGCGCGAACCCATATGGAGTTGGCTCTTCTCGCGATGCTCCCTTAAATTATTTCCCAAGGCCATTTTGAAGATTAAGGCACTTTGTTTAAAATGACATTGATACAAAAACTAAATTTCTTGTGCTACTTTATCCTCCCAAGACAAAAGACCCCAACAAACAAACAATTTGGTTGAATAAATTAAAGGGGAAGTATACGCTCAAAGTCGCTCATTACGCTCCTTTGGACTGGTGTTGTTTGGCAAGGGGTCTAAAAGAAATGGATTAGAGGACGGGAGAGATGTAAATATATTCAACAACATGAGAGAAAACAGAAATTAAACCTTGAATTCCAGACGAGACAAGTCTTATTAATTGATAACGACGGATACATTTGAGGATATGTGTTTTATCAATTAACATTTGGCATTAACACGAAACGAAGCAAAAAACAAAAGACCAGACAAACGACTTACACATCACGGTCGACCTAGGCAACAGACATACAGCCTAAACATTCGTACAGACACAGGAATCCCCTACAGACATCTGATTTAAGTACAGACAAGTGGCCAAAATGTACAGGTGACAATAATGTAAGCGCAGTTCTGCATGTGTGTCATTTACCTTTTAGTAGTTTATCAGATTTGGGCAGATCTTGGACTTGTAATACGTTATACTTCGTTTGTGTTTTGTTTTGTCTTGTCTCGATTTTCTTTGGTACTGGTATTATTGTCAGACTTTGGGGCGTGCCCGCCACGGGCACTTGCTTTGTGGGGTTTACACCTTCTTCTGTATTTGAGTCAGTTATGTAAATTACTACATGTATATTTGATGTCATTATTGCATTTCTTTTGCGTTTACTGTTCTCCTTGTCTATGTAAAATGAAGAAAGTATATGTTTGTAATCCAAAATACTTGTAATTCAGATTCACGAATTTACTTTACAACACTTCGAAAGGAGGTATCATAATACCCTCCCTACTCAAAAGTATTGCAACATACACTATAACGCATGCATGCATTTTGAAATGAAGGGTTCTTTCTATAATGATGTCCTAATGAAGTTTATTATTGGGAAATAACAAATTATCTGAAAAGAAATCAATGAATATTTTCCACCCTTTCTTCTCCAAGGCGGAGAGATTAACACATTAAATTGTTTAAAAACATTTTTTCGCCTCCCTATAGGGGTGCATGGGGTGTTAATTCACACTAGCATCGTATTTCGGTTCCACATTTCCCGTGAAACGGTTTTGATGGTTTGGAAAGGCTTTCAACAAACAAAAATGCCCATATGTTCCTCTGAAGCGGTCTCAGAAAGAAGACCACACCCCGCGAAGAAGAAATCGCCTCGATCCTATACATGTATCTTCATAAGACAGTGGTAAGGAGGATAAGGTTACTAATTAAAGATGATGGCCGTCTCTCTACATCATTATGTCCAATGTACTGAAAAGTCGCATGGCAGTAAAGTTTAGGTTGTTCGCAATAGTAAACCGCCTTTAAAATTGAGAAAGATTAATAAATATGGGGGTATCCTCCTTCACTGTCTTATGAAGATAGGAGACTCTTTCTTCTTCGCGGATTTGGTCTTAGTTCTGAGTAACGTATTAGTATTTATTGTTTGTTGGAAGTCTTTCCAAACCAAAGGGTATATGTTGCAATACTTTTAAGTATAGGGAGGGTATATTACACTTTTAGTTGAAATGATGAAAAACGTGAATACAGAGAAGTAAACCATAACGAAAAGAAGATGTACCTTCTGTTACTCATTGCCCGATTCTTGAAGGTTTAAGTGAAAAGATAAAAACAATTCATTGTGTTTGTGTTTGTTTGTTTGTTTGTGTGTGTGTGTGTGTGTGTGTGTGTGTGTGTGTGTGTGTGTGTGTGTGTGTGTGTGTGGGGGTGGAGCAGTGCGTTAACTTTGAAATATCATTCCAAACTTAGCAGTGTCACTAAACATCCCCTTTACCCTTAGTTAAGAAACTAGTCCATGCACGGATCTCAGTCCAAGTGGAGAGGTAGAAAAATGTCCACCTGACAAGCAGATAGTGTGCTCGGGGATTTCAAGCGAAAATATACATACATGTAGGCCTATAAATTTGAATAAGCGATTTCTTTTTGGGGGGGGGGGTTACGGAGGAGGTGTGGGGATGGTAGCATTTGCCTCTGTCCCTGGATCCGTCCCTGATTTTGAACTAGAGACTGGTTACGCTCATGAAATCAGATTAGATGAAGGAATGAAAACCTGACGAATGGAGATGATAATTTAAGGAAGTGATGAAGTGAAAGAAAATACGTGATAACTGGACTGATCAATACAAAATAATAAGGCAAATGTACTCATCTGATGTTTGTCTGAAGAAAACTTGCAGATGATTTGTTGAGATGAGAGATCGCTAGGCCTACTGTAGGGGGAAAAGAATACTGGAATACTGAGGGCAACACGTGATAATGATAGTTGTCCAGTGTTTGGCACTATTTTCATACTTGGAAGGAAAAACGGCATATCCGGATTATCCTCACAACACATGCTTTAGGACGGATATCCGGTCCTGGTGGCGAGACTGCAGACACTATCCGTCATAAGAGAGGACTGCATGAGAGTTGAAAAACATTACTATTATATCAGTAGTTGCACTATATCTAGTTCGTAGTGTCTTACAGTAGTAGTAGTAGAAGTAGTAGTAGTAGTAGTAGTAGTAGTAGTAGCAGTAGTAGTAGTAGTAACAGTAGTAGTAGTAGTTGCAGTAGTATAACAGTAGTAGTAGTAGTAGTAGTAGTAGTAGTAGTAGTAGTAGTAGTAGTAGTAGTAGTAACAGTAGTAGTAGTAGTAGTAGTAGTAGTAGTAGTAGTAGTAGTAGTAGTAACAGTAGTAGTAGTAGTAGTAGTAGTAGTAGTAGTAGTAGTAGTAGTAGTAGTAGTAGTAGTAGTAGTAGTAGTAGAAGTAGTAGTAGTAGAAGTAGTAGTAGTGAATTTAACTCCCATAGATTTGTTGCTTTATCATTATAGATGTGCAGATGCGGCATAAAATTTCAAGTATACCCATGTATTATTTAAACACTAAACAATTTACTTCAAACGCCTAGAGCATTAACTTCAACAACAAAATGGCGTTAAGATTAATAATTTTGGTATTTCTAATGTGCAACACTATTTTTGATAAATTCATCACCTCAGTTTTTGCAGTCTAACTCTTGGAACTGAGACAGAGGGTTGAAAAGAGTAGAGCAAGTATAACCACGATAGAAATTGGATCCACATTATACTAATCAATAAATTTCCTTCTCATTATGATTCCTAATACGTCGTTGACTAACAGGAGGAAACAGTCAACTGCAAAACCCTCAGTCAGGGCAGACGTACACCTTGAATATTGTGCTTGATTTTAGAGATGGGTTTCCTACCCTGGATCCTGCTATTTCTCTTTCAAATTTATGGGCAAATTTATTCCCTGAGTATTTCATCCATTTTGCTTCGTAACTTTTTGTAATGATCTGTTAACCCGTTGGAGACTGGGAACGATATATCCCGGGTTCGGGTCTATGGAGAATGTGTGTTATATTACAAATCAGTTAAACGAGAATATGATATCGTGTCAAGAGTGGAACACACAACCTTGATCCTTCCCCCTCTCTCTTCCTATTCCTCTTCCCCCTCCCATTAACGACACCCAACGATTCTGTGCCAAAAAATAACTAACCACACAAGAATTCTGAGAAAAGATGATAATGCGAGTCGATATGCAGAGGATCGTGACACTTGCAGACGTTCACCTTGAAAATGTCAAGTTTTTGGGGCGCCAAAACGCCCAATATAGCCAGAAAGTTTGACCATCGGTTTTTTGGTTAGTGCCCACACGTCCGTCTGCTCGTGTGAGACTCATTATGAGATTACGTGAAAACTGGGACACGTCCGCTCAAACGTGTGGTCAACTCGATGTGACGTCATAAATAACTCTTAACAGGTAGTTAATATTTAACACTTTGGGTGTTGGGCTACCAGAGACTGGATTGTTTTGTACTTTTGTCGTTCAACCTTTCAAAACTGTATGATTTTCTGTAAAAAAAAATCCAAATGCTATTGAGACAAGAATTGTTTTTCTTTAAAATTGGTTCAATGTGAGTTCATGTTACGAAAAATTTAATTGGTAGGAATTTCAGTGACGTTTATCAGTTGAATTAAAAAGTATTGAACTGGTTGTCTTCTCGGGGAACCGGTTGAGGTTAAACGTGGGCGAGCCAGTGCGCCGTTTGCACCCAAAGTGTTAAAATGGTTTACTAAAAAGCCCTATTGGGTACTAAAGGAAAGTTATAGCAGATTTATCATAACTGCACCAAATTTTGTCACGCTAAAGTGGCCGATAATAAAGAATAAAGGCTTTTTATTGCGCTATTATCCCGGTCACTGGATACATAAATTCAATCCATCACTTCCATAGTGCTTTCTCTCCACTCCCTCGGGAACATTCCAGCCTGTCGCTATTTTACAGGCGCACACCGGGTACCCATATATGTACACCTGGGTAGAGAGCAGCGATGTGGATAAAATGCCTCGCTGAAAGGCAAACGTGTCGGGCAATAGGTGGGCTCGAACCCACTACCCTTTGCTTGAGAGACGAGCGTACTACCGCTCGACCACAACACCTCCTTTGTGGAGCAAGAAATAAATATTTCAGATCCTTTGATATATCTTTGGAAATTATACGTTTGTGGGCAATTTGGCGTTTGTGCATCACGTGGAAAACAAAATATACCTTTTATTTCGTTTCATCTTGTAAACCATAAACTTTATGCAAGTGTAGATAGATACTGCTTGGGACAAAACTATAGATTTTAATTTATATCTTTATTTCAGTGGCGGCGCTAGGGTATACATGTAATCTTAGGACTGAAATCTGTTCTACGGCCGAACGGGAATCTGTCACGGCCAAATAGGAAAGAGACAAGCCCCCCCCCCCCAAAAAAAAAGTCAACAGGTCTATCGGGAACCTGTTCCATGGTCAAACCACGACCAAACGGGAACCTGTAAAGCCACAAAAATCAATGATTTGGTGCCTCGGTATACGTCTATGGCTGGAAATCTTCATGGGCGAAATTTTCCAAACACGCTACCCTCTTGATTTTCATTGCTTTCAAAACCATAGGGGGTGGCCGCCCCCTGCTCCCCACTACGCACCCCTGCTTTATTCAGTGAAAGCACAGACCTATGAGGCCAAAAGGGCGTTACCTTGATACGACCCTAACTACAAGAGAGGCGTTAGTGCTGAAACTGTCGACGATTACCAATGTACTGTAAATGCGGCCCCACGATCTCAAGATCTATTTCAAAGTGTCAATCAACTCATCAATCCAGATGTGTGTCTACTTCTATACCTATGCCACTTTCTTCACGCCTTAAAAAGTCACCGAAAGGGGGCCCCATGGAGCGCAATATTGTTTCAAAGATGTTGAGTCTCGTACTTTGCACAACATAATTGGTATCAGGTGCTCCTCAACTCCTTAGTCGTGGGCGGGGGGGGGCATGTTCACCAGAAAAATATTGCAGAAATATGAGGAAAGGGACCTATGAGCAAAATCAATCAATCAATCAATCAATCAATTAATCAATCAAGTCAATCATCAATCAAATCAATTAATCAATCAATCAATCAAGCAATTTATATGCTAATCATAATCAATCAATGCAATCAAGAATCAATCATCATCAATCAAATCAAATCCAATCAATCAATCAATCAATCAATCAATCAATCAATCAATATCAGATTCAATTCTATCAATCATTGTTATGGCTACTTTGCTGCACTTTATATTTTTGTATTTCAATGGTACATATATTTTTTTAAGTTAAATGCTCTGGCTCAAACAGTTGTAAGAGACTTCGAAGAGCTATTTTCTGATGGTGGGTTAGGGTTTGAAGTTTTGATAAGAAACGACGTGGGCCCAAAGGTGCTAGCAGGACAGCCAGCACTGGTAATGACCCCCTGTTTATATCGTTTGGACAAGTAGTGCACCAGACATCAATTTCTGTCCTTGTAGAATTGACAACCGCGACAGCTCTATCTTCTGGCCTCTAGGGTGCTATCTCCCAGGACTTTAAAAATATCAAATCAATCAATCAATCAATCAATCAATCAATCAATCAATCAATCAATCAATCAATCAATCAATCAATCAATCAATCAATCAGTCAATCAATCAATCAATCAATCAATCTATCAATCATTGTTACTGCTACGTTTGCTGCACTTTATTATTTTGTATTTCAATGGTACATATATTTTTTTAAGTTAAATGCTCTGCTCAAACAGTTTGTAAGAGACTTCGAAGAGCTATTTTCTGATGGTGGGTTAGGGTTTTGAAGTTTTGATAAGAAACGACGTGGGCCCAAGAGGTGCTACAGGACAGCCAGCACTGGTAATGACCCCCGTGTTATATCGTTTGGACAAGTAGTCACCAGACATCAATTTCTGTCTTGTAGAATTGACAACCGACAGCTCATCTTCTGGCCTCTAGGGTGCTATCTCCCAGGACTTTTTAAAATATCAATCAATCAATCAATCAATCAATCAATCAATCAATCAATCAATCAATCAATCAATCAATCAATCAATCAATCAATCAATCAATCAACCAATCATTAAATCAATCAATCAGTTCATCAATCAGTCATTTAGTAAACCAATTAATCGATTGATCATGCGACCGATCGACCGATCAATCAATCAATTAATTAACCAGTCAATCAATCAGTAAACCAATCAATCAATCAATCAATCAATCAATCAATCAATCAATCAATCAATCAATCAATCAATCAATCAATCAATCAATCAATCAATCAATCAATCAATCAATCAATCAGTAATGCAATCAATCGATAAACTAATGAATGAATGAATGAATCAATTATTGTTTCTGTTCTGTTTGCTGCATTTTTTTTGTATTTCAATTGTACATATTTTTCTTTTGAAGTTAAATGCTGTGCTCTAACATTTTGTAAGAGACTTCGAAGAGCTATTTTCTGATGGTGGGCGAATGAAGAAGTTTTGATAAGAAACGACATAGGCCAAGAGGTGTTATGGGACGGTATACGGGTACAGTACGGGTAATGACCCCCTTGTTATCTCATCGTTTGGACAAATAGTCACCAGACATCCATTTCTCTCTTGTACAATTGACAACCGATAGCTCATCTTCCGGACTCTGGGGTGCTTCCCCGCCATTATCTCACAGGACTTTTCTAAATGTCAAATAAACGAACGGTGACATTGACCCCCTGTTAGGGATCATCTTGAAATGTTTGACTCCAATCCAAACCTTATGTTCAGCTTTCCTATAGGCCTTGCTTCAAGGTTTGATTTCATTTGTTCCTAATAGCCGATCTTATGGAGGGGGACGGGGGGGGGGCACAACACTGTTGGGTAGGCAGGTATAGTCTCTTTGGTGGTTTGCTAGGAATATGTTTTATGCTTTTTATGTCCCCTGTCATATTCCTCTCATTTATTATCTCAACTCCCATTTCCTTTGTTGTTATTGTTGTCCTTCTTCAAGGAAAAGAATTAACAATATTGTCGAAACTATCTTTGGATTCGCCGACAGAAATCTATATGTATGTATGTATGTATGTATGTATGTATGTATGTATGTATGTATGTATGTATGTATGTATGTACGTATGTAAGTGTGTATGTATGTATGTATGTATGTATGTGTATGTATGTATGTATGCATATATGTATGTATGTATTTATCTATCTTTCTATCTATCTATCTATCTATTTACTTATCTGTCCATCTATCTATCCATATATCTTGTTGTCATCTATCTACTTATCTGTCCATCCATCCATCCATCTACCTATCTATCTATCCATCCATCTATATCTCTCTCTATCTATTTATCTATCTATCTATCTATCCATCTATCAATCTATCTGTCTATTTATCTATCTCTATCTGTCCATCTATCTATCTGTCTATCTATCTATCTATCTATCTGTATCTGTCTATCTATCTATCTATTTATCTATCTATCTATCTATCTATCTATCTATCTTGATATTTATATTTATCTCTCTCTATTTATCGATCTATCCATGTGGCTATCTATCTATGCATCAATCTATTTATCTATTAATCGATCTATCCATCTATCATCTATCTATCTATCTATCTATCTATCTATCTATTAATAGATCTATATGTTTGTCTATCTATGTATCCATCGATCTATATGTCTGCTTACTTATCTATCCATCTATCTATCTATCTATCTATCTATCTATCTATCTATCTATCTATCTATCTATCTATCTATCTATCTATCTGTTCGCCTATCTATCTATCTGCAACGCATGGTCTTGTATCAGAGCTGTCTTCAGTTTGTCAACATGACGTAACATCTGAAGCTTCTCCAAAGTGACAGGACGAATGTCTAACATGACGGGCATCTCCGCCCATCTATCATCCTCCTCCTCCTCTACCAGGAGAGATGACCTAGATATCATCTTCCCTTCTCCCAAGAATCGATGAAGAAGAACTAACATGACATCAGGGTCTTAGTGGAGGTGGGAGGGAGATCGAAGTTCAAGTGGAAGGGGTGATAGAGACGGAGCCACTTGATTAATGGTTTACGGGCTACTCAAGAAAATGGTGTATATTTACGACTCCACGGCGGCGAGGGTATATATAGAATACTTGGAATAGCTGTGTCATTTTCTACAGATGTACATTGCAAACCGATGACCCAAGAGCGGGGCAATTGGGCACCGGAGAGAAATGTAACGATTAGATTTATGATCCTATAATGGTGTGAGGAGACCCCAAATAGATGATGTGATGAGATGATTTTTTTAAAGATGATACTAAAATTTTTAACTCGTTCACATAAAGGGAAAGACAAGCCGAATATCTGGATCTGTATTGTCATGACTGATTTCAAATCTCATTTGAGCTGGACAGTTTCATAACATGTTATTTTCTGTAAATGTTTCGATATAGACATTCAATTCAATTCAATTCACATTTGTTTTCCAATAAAAAGCCATATAAAATATCATAACAATGTAAAGTAGCGGGTGACACCTTTAAAAGCCCCCCCCCCCCAAAAAAAAATAAAATAAAAAAATGAATAAATAAAAGCTTTGTGGGCATGGCACCTTTAAGAAAGTAACATGATAAAATATAAATCAATCGGACATAAAATTACACATAAAAAAAACCCGGAATGCAATTATAAATAATGAGTGTACCCGTTAGATTAATTACATGATAAGACACTGTATAACGATAAATAAAAGTAAAAACTAGACTTTAATTCGTCAATAAGACGAATTGGTGATCCGCGTATTGGCTCCGATAATTAAATCTAAAGAGAATGTGACAATCTATATTAATCTACATCATTGCTTCTTCCAACCTGAACCTTTTCACCTCAAATTCTCTATCATTAATCTAACATTCAACGTGTTCGTCGTCATGCACGTGCGCCTATGATTTGTCTATGTACCAACTTTGGTTATCGTACTCGATTCCAGTCATGAGATATGAACGAAATATGATTTTTATTTATGACGTCATAAATGACGTCACAACAATTTGGTGTGTAAAGTGATGCCTGAAATCTTATCTACGCACCATAGGCTATTATAATAAGCAATATAAAGTAAGGGTCATCATTAGTTCTAGAGAATTGTAACTGATTTAAGAATTTAAATTAAACGCACGCGTACGCGCTCGTTGTGACGCCCGCAAGTATATGATTAGCATCAGTGATGACCGTCGACCTGGAGTTACTGTATACCAAGTTTGGTTGTTTTCCTCGACTCAAGTCACGAGATATGGACGAAAAACTAGTTTTCTTTGCGACGTCTAGATGACGTCACAATCTAGATGACGTCACAAGAAGTTGGCATGGAAAATTATGCATGAAATCATATCTATGTATCATAGGCTATCAGAATAAGCAATAAAAAGTAGGGGTCATAGTTAATTCAAGAGAGTTATGATTGATTTAAAAATGCCCGTCACTCACTACATGCGCGTGCGCGCGCATTTACGTTTTTCGGGCGTGCAACCGTTATTTTGGGTCCAGGACCAGGTGGTCGGAAAAGTATGTAGAATTCAGTCAGACATCCAAAACCATCGAGAAAACGATGGTATTCCGTCGGGAAAGGGGTGCGCGCACCAAAATGCTGAAAATGGCCTAAAACATATAGTACTGTGAACAAAAAGTCATTTGGAGCAATTTCAATTTTTGACGCGCCCGTACACGCCCGTCGAGACCCGCGCGCGCATGTGATTAGGTCCAGCAATTGACCCATGACCTTAACTTGACTTCTGCCAAGTTTAGTTGTTTTATTCGACTTTAATCTTGAGATAATATCGTTTTTTTTTTTAACTAATTACGCGGATCACCAATAAAAGTAAAAGCAATGAATTTAAAACAGTACTGAAATTATCAGAAATGTGGGACATTGCAATTGCACACATTAATGACATGATTTACTGGCGTAGCCACGGAGGACTATCCATCGGTGCTGGGGATGAGGCATCTTGCCAATACTAAAGTCACATGGATATATAATAACTCAAAGAGCTTCCATTGCTTTGGTAACGAGAGAATCAAAAAGGCCATTCTTATGATGAAAACAGACACAGCAGTGGCGAATCTAGCCTTTTCCTAAGACCTTAGGGTGTGTGTGTATGTATGTGTATG
>JZLH01S0123371.1:11495-24156 GCA_001188425.1 Eucidaris tribuloides
CCCTACCTCCCCTCTCGGCGCCATCCCCCGATACACAGTGATACCAATAAAAAATTTAACAGTATGGTCAATTATTTACCAAATAACCATTAATAATTGATAAATTACTGCTAATTAAGTGTCAGATCGACTTTGCAAAATATGCTAAGTTCAGTCTAAGGCAGGTATAAGGGTGTTATCTTGAGGCCACCTGCTCAGCTCCGACTCGGCTCTGTGTATGTCAAGGCTAACTGGGATTTTCGGATCGTCTCGATTCTCAATTGTCAACAATACCACTGCCTTGACAACGTCATGTACACACAACTTTCCACTAGGTCTTAGTAGGTTGAACAAGTAGACCACCCGTGCTGTAGAGCAATAAAATATTCCCCACCCTGATGACCCTTCACCTGTATGCCTGGAAAAAAGTCCACTGATGTACAGGTCAAAATGGTAACCCTGAGATCGTTTATCTCTGCAGCCTGTTATCAGTCTGGGATTTAGGTCTTGTGACATTTTGGCAGCTGCTAAAACCTGATTTAATGCTAAAGCACAAACACAGAAGTGAACACAAGGTCCAATAATTCCCCGATGTGTAAAATCCCAGCAAGAAGGTGCAATTTTTTTTTACCCCGCCACTTATCGAGAATGACATCAATCAAGTTATCCCAGTATCCGCTCGGATTAGTCCCGAGGGCCAAAACCGCCGAAGAATCTTGGATGGTATGGGATCGGATAACAGGCTAAGGCAGGTCATAATTAAAAACTGCCAAAAGTTTTGCCATCGCTTTTAAAAGCACACAAAAATTGGACATGCAAACACATACCATCTGCCTGTGAACAGAATATTGATGCTTAGTACTTAGTATTGATATTTAGTACTGCCAACATCTCCACAAAGCACAGAAGATAGAACTATGGGAATGACCAGCAAGATTGCACTTTCCACTATTAATCATCTAAACATGAACACAGATGAGGTAATGGAATATCATGGGATACTCAATGGCAGACTGAAAAAGTTAACAGTGATGAAATGGATGACCAATATGACTGAAGTGTGACAAAAGAACCAAAATGAGTGAAATCACTTATCATATATCAAACTAAACCTATATATGGGTGACCCCCATTAACCAGTACACACAAGGGACTTATTGCATAAAACTTTCACCAGAGAAACCTTCTGGTTATTTTGAGGGTTTTTTGGTGGTAAAATCAATGGTAAAATGAATGGTACAATCATGCTTTCCTGAGTTTTCTTACTTAACCGAAGATATTTCTGTGGTAAAAGTTTATGCAACAAGCCCAAGGTGTACGGTTAACTTCAGGAAGAGAGAAATATTTACTTACACTGATAGTAAATTTGCCATGCTTTGTGATTGGTCAGCTTGAGCACCTGGTTGCATGGCTTGACCCATAAATGACTGCAACCTGAATTGTAACAAAGAACAAGTAGAGAACATCACATGAACATTAGTTTAATCTATTCAGATTTAATTCACCTTACTTTGTTTTTCCACATAATTACACAATATTTTACCCAAATATAAGTTAATATATATGAATTCCCTCTGTAATGTACTGTATACGCCATATATTTCGCGTCCATATATTTTCGCGAATTTGCTTCAAATTGGGGAATTCGCGAGAGTATATTTTCGCGATTTTGTTGTATTTGCATTCACTTTGTACAGAAATGTCAGGAAGCGAAAATTTTTGCGTTCAGTAAGTCGCGAAATACGCGAAAATAAAACCATCGTGAAATATTCAGCGTATACAGTAATTTATTCCAATATAATCTTTGTAACTTTAATTATTTCACTTTAAAAAATCTAATTATTTCATACATGGTCAATTAAATCCATTTAAAATCAATTAAAACTAACATAATTTAATATAATTTCTATAATGCTTTTACTTATTCATTTTGTTTCATTTTTCAAATTGCACCTATTTAATCAAATTTATTTATGCCCATGTGATATGACATACCAATCAATTAAATTTATTTCCAAATTACTGACCAATAATATTTGCTGCACACAAGTCTGTTTGTACAGCACATAGAGTAAATATTAAAACTGCCGATAGTTTTATTTCACATACGAAAAATGAAACAGACTAGAAATTTGGTGTGTCCATAGGACACGGATGCCCCCGCTTAATGTGATCAGTAAGCATATCTTATTGAGTAATCATGTGGAAACCAATTTGCATGAGCTGTGACCTTTGACCTTTGACCTGTGTACTCCAAATTCAAACTTTTAATAACCTGTATGTTAGTGTGTTCTACCTACACAACAAAAATTATTAAAATCCGTCAAATATTTTTTAAAGTTATCGTGCGGAAACCAATTTGCATATATAATGAGCTGTGACCTTTGACCTTTGACCAGCGGACTCTAAATTCAAACTTGACCTGTATTTTAGTGTGTTCTACCTATACACCAAAAGTTTTCAAAATCCGCAAAATATTTTTAAAGTTATCGTGCGGAAACCAATACCCATATATGAGCTGTGACCTTTGACCTTTGACCAGCGCACTCTGAATTCGAACTTGACCTGTATTCTATCTACACACCAAAATTTTCAAAATCCGTCAAATATTTTTGAAGTTATCATGCGGAAACCAATTCCCATATATAATGAGCTGTGACCTTTGACCTGCGGACTCTGAATTCGAATTTGACCTGTATTTTAGTATGATCTATCTATACACCAAAAATTTTCAAAATCCGTCATATATTTTTCAAGTTATTGTGCGGAAACCAACTATGGGACGGACGGCAGGACAGACGGACGGACGGACAGGTGCAACGCTTAATGCCCCTCGAGACTTCGTCGGCGGGGGCATAAAAAGATAAAACAAAGAATAATTACATGCATACTGGTAATTACTTGCAAAAGAAAAAGAACTCTTTATAAATATTTTCATGCACTGTGATACATAGACCAGTCACAGAAATAACTTGTAATAATGGTATGAAGGTCATTTACACATAAATACAAGTCTTGGTATTAGAAATGTATACTCACATTTGTTGCATATTTGGATCTTGTAAAAATGATGAGGCCTGTTTAATGAAGAATGAAATGACATAAATAAAAAATATAAATTTACTGAGAGGAAAATTTAAATATTTTCCTCTGAAGTAACTTCCATTGCTTCAGAGCAATGCATAATTTATTTGAATACACTACATTACCAATTTTCATCCAAAGTCTTGTTTGATATTAATACACTTGTATGAATAAGGAAGCCCTAAATTCTTTGCAAGTTTACTAAAACATTAGAACGTACGGAAAGAGACAATACCCTTTTCCCTAATTTAAAGTAGTGAAATCATTTATTACACAAAAATCATACCAGCCATCTGGCATAGAGGAGAATAATGAGCCAATTAGGAGCAAGTAAATGTCATAATGACTTTGTGAAATGACCTAAATGGTACCCTGGGGCACCACATAGATATCCACCATTTTGTATTTTTTGTTATTTCAATGCTGTACTCTGCATTTCCAAACCGTTCAAACATTATTTTGTATTGTTCTTTTCAATTTTTTTCAAACTCCTGTGCAAAATATTTCGTTACATGGTAGGTAATTGATCAAAAACTCATACTACTCTTCATCTACATGTACCATGTGAGCAGTGTTGGGAGTGGATGCAAAAGAAAAAGAGGGAAATAGCAAAACAAATCACTTAATTTATTTTCTATTTCTAGGTAAAAATATATAATCTATTCATGCCACGAAAATCACATGCTCTGAAAGGCTTTCATTTTAAACAAATTAACACAAAACAAAATTGTCACATACATGGTGATATCTGCTCACTGATCATTGACCAACATCATATGTCATTTGAACAATTTTAGTAAATATATTTGTTTTCTGATGTATGGCAAGACAATAGTGTTTCAAAGATTGGTGTAAAAAGATCAACCAAAACTTTGAAGATATATCTAACAAAAGCTCTGGGGGGCACGAGCCTCACCTGAGGTCTCCCAAACTTTCTGTAGTGCCCTTAGAGAAAACTTCAATTATAGTAATACATAATTTTGGCCCTTGGAGCCTGATATCCCCTTGCCAGATAATAGCTGATTTTAGTAAGTTAAATTTTTATAAAAACAAGGCAATCTAGCCATGTTTCTCGCCCTTTTATGTTAACATTTGACCTCATTTGACCTTTAACCTACTTAAGTGACCTTTGATCCCAATTACACAGAGGTCCCTATACATGTAGGGCATCTACCAACCAAGTTAGCTACAAATAGGCCGATACCAAACATAACAGAAAATTTCAGGTATATTCATTTGACCATTGACTTACATATGTGACTTATGACCCGAAAATAACATTGAGGTCCCTGTTATGCATCCAAGTTTGGTTACAAATGGGCTTGTGGTTAGAAAGTTACTTTGGCTCTAATGGACCCTGCCCCCTTGGCCCCCCCCGGGGGGGGGGGGGGGCAGGTGTACCATTTCAGGAACCCTCTATCCCCTCCCCCTAAGGATCATTCCCACCAAGTTTGGTCTAAATCCACCGATGTGCTATAAAGAAAATGATGTAATAATAATAATAATAATATAGATATTTATAACGCGCAAACATATGTCCATCCATAGGATGCTCAAGGCGCTCACAGTAAAATGTGAATTATTCCCATAGGGCCCATGTTGCCCCCCTCAGGGGACCAAACAGGGCCACCTTGAGCATTGTCAAGAGGAACAATAATTCATTATATGTACATTATATGTACAGGTATCTACATACACAGTGACTTAGCTAAACTATTTCTGGATCTAGAGAAGAAGATGCTTGAAAAGTACCTACTTTGGGCCCTTTAGGGCCCCACCCCTGGCCCTCAGGGGGGCCAGGTATACCATTTGAGGAAAATTGAGTCCCCATCCCCTAATGATCATTCCTGCTAAGTTTGGGCTAAATCCAATCAGGCATTTCAAAGAAGAAAATGAAAATGTGAAAAAGTTTACGCACGACGCACGACGGACAAAAAGCGATTGCAATAACTCACTTGAGCCTTCGGCTCAGGTGAGCTGAAAAGTTACCAACCCGCAATAAAAATGGAACTTACAGCATCCATGATGGCAGGATTATTGAGAAGTGACGATACATCCATGTTGCCCAGACCTGCTCCTAACCCACCTAAATTTACATTTGGTCCACTGCCTTGGCCACCACCACCACCACCCTGTGAAAGAGAAATACATTTGGGAATTAAAATATTCTGATACAAAGGTATGACAATTACATCATTAGCCTTGTTCACACGACACATTTCTAATAGTACACAACAATATTAAGGTTTTGTGACACGTTTGTGGGGAGAAATGTTGAATGCAGTACATGCAACATTGTCTGCATATAGACGCTGCATGTCATATGATCATAACAGCTACGATAAACCCATCACACTCTTACAGTGGAAAAATGGTCAGTGCCTATCCCTGTTTCAGTAACCCTAGGCCACTAGTCTGTGCAAGACTACAGACTAGACCAAGACTAATTTGACTACAGTGGGGATTAGTCCTCTGGTAGTCCCATTCGTTTGACTTCCTACAACAACAATGTGAAAATGAATATTTACATCAGTAAATTATAAAGATGATTCATAGTTTGAAAAATCTGTGATTACTAATTGCGGATAAATTTGAAATATACAATGTTTTTGTAGACTACTGTACATGAATTCAAAACCATCCAACTTTTTTTTTGTATTTTCAACTTCTGAAACCATCATCAAGTCACATCTACTCACCCCAAGATTTGCTTCTTTAAGTTTATGTTCAGCTATCTCTAGATTGGTTTGATACGAACTGTTACCAGGTTCCAGGTCTACTGCTCTTGTATATGCTTCATATGCTTTCTGATATTCCTGCATACTTGAGTATGCGAGTCTGCAAACGACAGAAAAAATATAAGCAAATATTATAATCAGAGTCATTCATTCCTTCAATTTGAAAAAAAAAAACAATCCTATAATATTGCTCTCCAAGACAGCAAGACAGAAGACCCCAAAACATACTTCCTCTGGCACGCAGTTGAAGGCACCATGCAGTACCCCAGTATATTATTATCCAGGGCTCAACACTAGCACTTGCCCGGGGCAAGTAAAATTTCATGTTGGGCAAGTAAAAGATCAAAATGTTAAAATGTACTTGTCCAATTGGGCAAGTAAAAATTTAATCATCAGACAGGAAAACATATCCAAAAATTTGACCAAAAGTGAACAGAATATGTGTAAATATTGAGTTAAACTACAAAAATCATTTTGTTCACAGTACTTCATTTTCCGTGTTTGGTTTAGAACTTGAGTTTATACATCAACTGTGTGTCAACAGTATGCAGTATTCCTCACATACCTGCCAACCTTTTGAAATGAAAAATCTTACTGATACAGAATGAAAATCTTATTCTTACGTAAACTGAAGTTAAAAATCTTACCGTCCAACAAAACTGTAAAAATCACACAGTCAAAGTGGACTCTCCATTCTTCAAAAAATCTTATTTTTGTATCAGAAAATCTTATTCTGTGGACTTGGATGATGAAAAATCTTACTAAATCAGATAAAACCTTACTGGTTGGCAGGTATGTCCTCAGAATTAAAATAAACTTCCAATGCCATAGAAAGGTCTAAGTGGTTAAAATTAGTGAGAAATAAAGATCTTTTAATGTTTTTTTATTTTTAGCAAGTAAATTTTTCTTTCAGGCAAGTAAAATCCAAAAGTGTTCAGTCCTGTGTTATATCTAAGATACTGTGTTGTGTAGCACCATCTTGTGTCTCAGAGAATTACAATTGCATAGTAAGGGTCCTGCTGCAGTCTTGCTGTACAACACGCAGACATACACTCAATTATTCATCATACTTGACTTAAAGAAAGCTAAGTGAAGAATGATGTTGACGGACTTGATGTTGTAAAGGCATTTTTGTGTTGCAGAAGACCACTATCCCAAAAAATATGAGCAGGAACAGTTTTTGCCCATTGAGAAGCACATAATGACATTTACACATTTTGGTAACTCAAGGTATGGTGCCGAAAAAAAAGCAACTAAATATACATGCACTTACACATTGAATCTATTCTGTGTGGATACTAATGACAATTGTTTTCTTATTTTCTTTGAATTTTGCTTTCCTTTTTGTTGTATTGAAAATGGTAATTTGTCTATGGATGTTACTTGATCACACTAGCTACAGTCAAACCTGTTGTGTATCTTATACGTACAAAGATGAAGGAGGAAAATAATTATTACGCCTGTTCAATTAATTATGAGCAAAGATGCAACATTAGCACCAAGAGTTAACTCTTAGTGTGTTGCTGGTACAAGTTTGGGACACAAACAGTACCCTTCAATGATTGTTAAAGAATACAAGTATGACAGTACGGTTATTTGTTATTACTAATTGTATAGTACAGTACAGGCTCAATTCTTTTCGACACCAATACGCCATTCGCTTACACAGAGATAACCATCTGTTCTGGGGAATGTATTATCAAAAATGACCTTTTCTACATGTACAGAGGTAAGTAGAGCCACACATAGTCTCAGTGGAACCACCAAAGTACAGAGGGACTGAGGCTTTTGGTCTAACTTATAGAGGGCTTGGCGAATGGCGTAATGGTGTAGAAAAGAATTCTAGCTGGGTGACACAAATTAGCCATTAAACTGACAGGTTTATATTGAAGATTTTCCTACATCAATTGCCATTGCGATTGCTTTTAGCTCAATTAAGCCTTCAGCTCAGGTGAGCTAAACAAGGCGATAGCCAAAATGTGTCGGCGACATTTAGCTCCCTAAGAGACATCTACCATCCAAGTTTGGTCACAATTGGGCACATGGGGGGCAAAGTTATGGGTCATAATAGAAACTTGCCGAAAAAAATACACTGGGCTCAAAAGGTCATTGACCCCTGTTGGTGACCTTCGCATACTTCTAAATTTGAGAGGCTGTATGATCAATCTTCCATCAAAGTTTGAAATTGGAGCATATAGCACAGAGTTATTCAAGTTTTTGTAAGCGTGACGGACGGACAGACGCCAATGTGATCCCTTAGTCTCCCTCCACCTCGGTGGGCTCGATAAAATGGAAAGGAAAACAAAAGGATAAGGATTAAAAAATAAGATCACCCACCCCATCCTTCCATAGGCTTTGCTGTACGTTGGGTCTATGGTAACAGCTTTCTGGCAATCTTGTAATGCTCTCTCATGGTTTTCCAGTTTACTGTAGGCAGCTGCTCTGTTGCTATAGTATACTGCTTTGTTGGGGTTGAGGTTGATGGCTCTTGTGTAGAGTTCGATGGCTTCACTGTACCTGTCTTTCCTCATGCAGTCATTTCCTGCAATCAAATATCAAAAGAAATGTTATACAAGTCATAAATAACAACATATTTAGCTATTTTTAATTATGGCATGAGTGAACATTATTAGATGATAATTATCAGTAAATTTGTAACTATTAACCCATTGCAAACAGACACAAGATATCTTGTCTCGAGGTCTATGGACAATGCACGTTAAAGCAAAATCAAACCATCTTCAACAGGTCAACACGTTGCTAGCACAATTTGCAGTGTGCTCACTGCATTCTTAAGCACTCCAACCAACACAGTGATCTACATCTGAAGCCACAAATCCTGATTTGTCAATTCTCCTCAATAACTGCTGCATGGGGAATAGAGAACAGTGGACATGTTTTTTCCTAAAGTTTGTTGTGAGTAATTCATGATGAGGTTGGATATTCTGACTGAAGTACAGAGCCCACAAAAGATGGATCCTGTGATGCATATTTCTAAACCTCAATTGTCCTGGGGAAAAAACACATTTTATTGGCTTCTTTTATATCATTTCTGTTTTTCCATTTGTGCAAACACATATGCATTAGACTCGGTATCTGAGTGAGCAATAGCCAGCCAAAATATTACAGGCACTATAAACAACAGGTCCCCGGAGTCTTGAAGATTACAAAAACCAAAAAAAAATTCCATGATCATTTTGACCTAATTCTTACTTCATCTATTTTTCCTCACCTCGTGTTTCATAATGTTGACATAGCTGCCAACACGTGTCAGTAGTAGGGACAGTGATTTTCCGTTTCAAGAATTTGCCTTTTCCGTTTCCAAAAATCTGGAATTCTGTTTCAACTTGTCTGAAAAATGGAAATTCCGTTTTACCATAGACTTTGTATACCGGTACATGAAAAAAAAATGACAATTCTGTTTACATAAACTTGAAGCAAATATTTCTCGCTGTTTCTGTGTCAACTTTTTCCAATTTTTGTTCCGAGTTTCGTGTTTTTTCCTTTCAAAAAGTAATAATTTGGAGAAAAAACAGGTTGTCCGTGATTTTCCGTTTGAAAACTCATTTTCCGTTTCAAGTTGTAATTTCCTGAAATTCCTTCCGTTATCGTGGAAAAATACTGTCCCTACAGTAGAAATTAGTAATTGTCCCGCTGGAAATTAGCAAAACTAACATATCTTCCATAGAACTACACAGTATTTTTTGCTAACAAAATTAGTAATCTCCAGTTCATAACAAGCCCAAACTGAACCGACACTGACATTAGTAATCATTACTAAAAATGAGTAACAGTTGGCAGCTATGTGTTGATATGAGGTGAGAGAGTTGCACCACTGGACGAAAAAAAATTCCCCCACTGTTCCCTGAATAAAGGGAATTTTCTCAAATTTCCTAATATTCCCCTGACAGAAAAAGGGAAAGAAATTTTCTGATTTCCAGGTTGGCTGGGAACCCTGTCAAATAACCCAACTGTCCACACAAACCACGCCCACCTTCATTCTTCAGTTTCTCTGCATGATCTTTGTCCTGCTCCGTTGGCTCAGCCTCCGGTGGGGATGATGAGGAGCAGGATGCGGCCTGGCCTGTCGTCATCTCACCATCTCCAGCAGCCCTGGAGGCTGGGGTGAAACTAGCAGCACCTTGTGTGACATCAGGCTGCAGAACAGACATGGCAAGATTAAGAGCAGTCCAATATACCTCAGGAACAAAATGAGTTAAGCCAACCACTGTGGGGGGGGGGGGGGTGGGGTGGGGGATGTACTGGACAGAATCCTTTATGCGCTACTGAGCAACTAGTCGACAAACAAAAAGAAAAATCTTACCCATCAGCGCTCAGACCTGATAATTTTACGAACAATGGAGGGGTATGTTTAACTGCCCCCCCACCCCGTAAATGATTGGAGGGTATATATATATCCAGGCTAACATGATTTGTATTGAATTAGCTTACTTGAAGCGAACAGTGCATGCTTAATATGACCACAATAGAAATTAAACCATACATCAGTATATGTCTGCCACAGATGTGAATGCAAGATTCAATAATCACCCCACTGTACAAAATCTACTAAAAAGGCAAAGGATTATCATTATTTAAAACTAGAGGCAGTTCAACTGCAGCGCAGTCGATGGTCATGCCTCCGCAGTCCTGCATCTCCCATCCAATTGATGCTAATTTGAAAAAGCTTCCAAGTTTAACCATGGTAGGCAAGACCAATTAGATGAAATAAGCATAATGATATCAGCCCATGTGATCCTTTGAGCAAGTTAACAGTAAAATCCCAATTTCAAGCCGCTCTCAAGTTATCGGGCGTAACGAGCCGCAAATCCAAGCAATATTAAAGGCCCGGTGACCTTTGTACCTCCTGACCTTTCAAGCTCATCAATCGAAATGCAGTAAATTGGTGCCATTATATAAGATGCTTCTCCGCAAGTTACATCAAAATCCGGAAGTCATACTCATAGTTATCACATGAATGAGCCGGCAATCAGACAATATTTAAGGCCCGGTGACCCTTATGAAGCTCCAAAATCTAATCAGTTTATTGGTGGGCCTCATAAATAACAATACTCATCCCAAGATAACATGAAATCTGACAGGCCGTTCTCAAAATGTTATCATGTGAACGAGCCCAAATCAGACATATTTTAGGCTCGGTGGTACCTTTGAAACCTTCAGCTCGCAAAATCTAATCAGTTATATTGGTGGACTTATTAATAAATACTTCAACGCCCAAGTTATGCATCACAACCGACCAGGCCGGTCCTTCAAGTTACGCGCGGTCAACGAGCCGCAAAAATACAGACATAATTAAGGTCCGGTGACCTTGCGACCTTTGAACCTTTGAACTTCCACAAATCTAATACAGTTCATTGTGCCCTCATAATAGATACTTCACCCACTGTTAACATGAAAATTCAACTGGCCGTTAATCAAGTATCGCGGTAACTGAGCCCAAATCCAAGACATATTTAGCCCGGCGACCGTTTGACCTTTCAGCCCAAAATCTAATCAGTTCATTGTGCCCTCATAATAGATACTTCACGCAAGTTAACATCACAAATCCGGAACCAGCCGCGTCTCAAAAGTATTCGCGGTAACGAGCCCAACATCAGGACATATTTAAGTCGCCCGGTGACCTTTGAGGACACTTTGACCATTATCGGCCAGCAAAAATCTATATCAGTTCAGTTGGTGCCATCATAATACACTACTTCACCCAAGTTACATCACAATCGCGACCACCGTCCATCATGTTATCGCGGTAACAAAGCGCCAAAAATCAGACATATTTAAGGCCGGCGGTGACTTTGACCTTTGACGCTTCAGGCCCCATAAAATCTAATCAGTTCATTGTGCCTCATAATACATACTATCACCCAAGTTACACAACAATCCGATCTAGCCACTCCTCAAGTTATCGCGGTAACGAGCCCAAATCAGACATATTAAGGCCCGTGACCTTACCTTTCAACCTTTCAGCTCTCCAAAAATCACTAATGCAGTTCATTGGGTGGCTCATAGTACATAACATTGGTCCGCTAGTTACATCAAAATCCCGATTGTGGTGTCTCAAGTTATCGCGGTAACGAGCCAAATCAGACATATTATAAGGCCCCGTGAACTTTGACCTTTGACCTTTCAGGCCCCAAAACTAATCAGTTCATTGTGCCTCATAATAACAGTACTTCACCCAAATTACATGACAATCCGACCAAGCCGGCTCTCAAGTTATTCGCGGAACGCAGCCCCAAAATACAGACATATTAAAGGCCCGGTGACCTGTTGACGCTTTACCCTTTGCAGCTCACAAAAATCTAATCAGTTCATTGGTGGCTCATAGTTCATACCTTGGTCCTAGTTAACAAGGCTCAAATCGCGGATCGGGGGTTTCTAAGTGTAATCGCGGTAACAGAGATCCCGGTAAAGGACGGAACGGACCACGGACGGACAACACCGAAGGAACATGATGCCTCCTGGCAACTTCGTTGCGGAGGCATAAAAATTAGAATATTGATGCAAGAAATGACATCAATCAAGTTATCCTGGTATCATGCTGAATGACTCCCAAGGGACCAAAACCGCTGAAATTCAGTGAAGGGATCGGATTGGATAACAGGCTTGTTGCAGGCAGTAGTTCAGAGACATTTAAAATTTCAGTATCATACCTGTTGACCTCCAACTGCAGCTGTGAAGATTTCCAAGAGTGATCTTTCTGTTTTGAGTTGAGTCAGCTAAAGCAGGATCTTGTGTGTTGATCCCGTATGCTGACTGTATGCACTGCAAGGCAACTGTTAAATAAGAATACAAGAATGTTCATCAATGCAGATACATGTAACTACTAGTACATGTGTATT
>JZLH01S0123383.1:0-14077 GCA_001188425.1 Eucidaris tribuloides
AATTCAAAATTTTGGTCGCTGTTGGTAAAAATTTTGTTGGCAAAAAGAGTCTGGTTCGAGGAAGATGGTAAAAACTGGCGCTAGTGGGTAATTGTGGTATTGGTTATTGGTAGTAAACATATCTAGGAATACTTCGGTAAATCATTTTTTGATAGTTGGAACATAAATACGCGAGTTCAATAGATAAATGTCATTAACTTTAAGGATTTTATTGGTCTTGAAGAGGGGTCGGTGTGTGATCGAAAATCCGCATGGCATATAATCCTAATTGCTTTCTTTTGTAGTATTAAATTTTTTGTAGTTGGTTACCATTGAATTACCCATGCTAAAAATAGCGTTGTTCAAAAATTGCAGCTATTAAGTGGAGTATAATGTAAAACAGGGTTCGGATTGGAAAGTAAGTTTTAAGCTTGTTAACAACACCTATGTTCCTGAAATAATTTTGCCATAGGTTATCAGTATGTGGCTTCCAAGACAATTTTTCGTCGACGGTCACGCCAAAAATTTGGTTGTGTTAACTTTATCAATTATCGTATTTTCTAATGTAAGTTGTCCGGTAGATTGCTAGAGAATACTAGTAAAAGCATGTAATTTGTTTCTGAAGATTGAGAGATAGCTTATTAGCTTTAATCCATCAGATATATCTTGAGTTCATTGTTCATTGTGTCGAGTAAATAGTTTGGATTTGAATGGAAAAGAAAATGCTAGAGTCGTCTGCAAAATGAATGAAATGACAAACGGTCGCGAGGATTTATGAAAATCATTAATGTAAATAATAAACAAGAGGCGGACCCAAAAGAGAACCTTGAGGACACCGCAAGGTACTCCTTTCGTTGATGAATTTTCATTTTGTACAGATACAAATTGTTCTATCATGTAGGTAGTTCCTGAACCATCCAAGGCTATTCCTCTTATTCCGTAATATAGAGAGTTTATACAAAAGTTATGTCATGGTTGATGGTATCAAAAGCCTCTGGAGAAGTCCGGAACACACCTAATTATTTGAAAATATTGGTCCGAAAGCACGCGGATACCTTTTCAAGGAGAGTGAGAATTGCATGTGTTGTTATTGCCGTGTTCTAAATCCAACTGAAAATCAAGAGAATATTGTGACGTTGAAGAAAATCGAATAGTCGCGAGTAATGACCTTTTCTAGTAATTTGGAGAGACAAGTAAAAGTTGAAATTGGTCTGTATTATTGAGCTCTTGGTCGTCGCCCTTTTAAAATAGGAATGACTTTTGCAAGTTTCATACCTTCAGGACGATACCAGAATTAATAGAAGATTAAGACATGTGTTAGTGGTTGCCCACAATTTCTGGACTTAGTATTTTATTACAATATTGTTCACAACCGTCGTGCCCACAACTTTTTTATTATCAAGATTGCTAATTATGTTCTAAAAAGCTCTATGCTCGGAACGGATATCGAAAAATAGTGAATGGGGATTTGGATCGTTCAGGAAATCCGTAAAATGACGGTTGGAGGGAGGACTTTACTAGCTAAAATCTGTTCCAATTATGAGAAAAATAATTATTAAATGATTCTGCTATAACACGTGGATCTTCAGTCAAGTTACCATTGCAGTTTAGTGTGTTGAAATCTGTGGTTTGTCTTTTGACTTATTTCAGAATACCAATTTATGGACATTCCAAGTGTGTTGCAATTATTTTTAAAATTTGATTAAGTTGCGTGCTAAAATACAGCTTCTTTTCATTACGTAAGTAAGGTGGTAGAATGTTTTTATAATTTGTGATATTTCCTTTTGGACTGTTCAGTCGGATTGCTTTTTACTATTTGTAATATAGGTTATTTTTACGATTTATTGATCTTAAAAGACTTTTAGTTATCCAGGGATGTGGGTATTTTTTTAGATTTACGGTGGCTTGTTACATTTCAGGGTATTTTCGTTGAATTTGGTGAGAAAGGTTTCCATAAAACTTTTAAAGGATGAGTTTGTATCATATGAATTATAAATATTGGACCAGTCTGTTTGACTTAGGCTTTCCTTGAACTTGAGTAAGTTTCATTGCTGTAACACCTTTCATAAACCACCTTAAGAGAAGGCATTATGTATGTAAAGGAAAACGACTGAAGATGAAAATGATCAGTTAGATCATATAAATAAATGCCAGATTGAGGAAGTGAAGGACATTTGTAATAAATTGCCGATTAGAGTAGCTGATTGATCCGTTATTCTGGTGGGCTTTGTTATCAGCGGAGGAAAGATTCAGTAAGAATGTATCAATGAAATCTTGAGAAAAGGTGTTAGAGCATAATGTAGTAGGTTGACATTAAAGTCGCCCATAAAAAGCAGTTTCTGTATACAAAATTGGATTGGACAATAAGTTTTGTAATGCATCAGAAAGTCATGTTGGCTTTGATTGAGGAGGTCGGTAAACTGTCCTATAAGGATATTTTTTCACCGGGATAACAATTCAACAAAGACCCGCTTCCAATGCAGAAGACATTAAAAACAATTCTTTTACGGGTCTGAATTAAACTGACTTGAGACATATAAAGCGACACCTCATGCAGACCCCAAAGATGAATGTTGCTGCATTTTCTAGCCTTTGTTTATATTTAAAGATGTTTTTATATTGGCATTCAAACTCATGATAGAATATAGATCTCTAAATAAGTTTAAATGCCTTTTGCACTTTGTTGTCATTTCGTTAGTCACACAAGATTCAATGTGCTGTGCTGGGCAGCTGATCCTTGGCTGATTGTTTGCATTCAACCACTACTAGGACATATGACAGTACCACAAGAGTACCACAACTACCACAGGAAAACCATAGAATATCAGAGACAGTACCACGGTGATAGTACCACAGGAATACTGCTGGAATACCACAGGAGCCGGAATACCACAGGACAGTAACACAGAAATACAACACAAACTACCACAGACAGTACCACAGCGAATATGCAGGCAATACACAGGGTTATCACAGGACAGTACCACAGGAATACTGCAGGGGAAGTACCACAGGAAATATCGCAGGGCAGTACCACAGGATATCACAGGAACAGTACCACAGGGGTATCACAGGACAGTACCACAGGAATATTACTAGGGCAGTACCACAGGAATATCACAGGCAGTACTACAGGAGTATCACAGGACAGTACCACAGAATATCGCAAGGCAGTACGGCAGGACAGTACCACAGGAATATCGCAGGACAGTACCACAGCAGTATTGCAGGGCAGATGTCATTACTGCCTGTGGTATGGCCCTGTGGTAGTCCTGTGGTACTGTCCTGCGGTACTGCCTGCGATATTCCTGTGGTACTGTCCTGTGAGATCCTGTAGTATCTGCCCTGTGATATTCTGTGGTACTGCCTATAATATTCCTGTGGTACTGTCCTGTGATACACCTGTGTACTGTCCTGTGAACTCCTGTGGTACTGCCCTGCGATATCCCTGTAAACTGGCCTGTGTAATCCTGTGGTATGCCTGTGGTAATCAAGTGGTACTGCCCTCCCAGCTAACAAATGGCGTTTTAAAAAGTTTTTTAAAACGTCCGAGTAGGTTTTTTGCAGTTTTTGAAAACGTTTATAGACGTCTAAATGTGGTAGTTTTGGACGTTTAAAACGTTTTCTTGACGTTTTAAAACGTTTTAAAACGTTTTTTAAAACGTCCTTAGAACGTAAAGACGATTCGGTAAATTTAACCAAGACCTGGAAAAAACGTAAAACGTTTTAAAACGTTTAGAAAACGTTTGCGGACGTTTTAAAACGTTTTAAAAACGTTTTGAAAACTTTTGCGGACGTTTTAAAACGTTTTAAAAACGTTTAGAAAACGAACTCGTATACGTAAAAATGTAAAAATGAGGAAATTTTTGAAATCTAGAAACAATTGGTTGTACTTTCCATTCTTTTCACTAAACCTATAACCTATAGTCCTATCAGTAACCTATACACCTATCCTAATACCTATCCAATCCTACCCTACCTACCTATGAACTGTCAGACAATAAGTTAGCATCGATATATATATCGCATATTTGTAAGGTAAATAAATCGTGGTTACTTTTTGTTTTTTACAAATAGGAACTCTCCTATAAAGTGAAATCATTTCCGGATGCAATATTTTTGCCAACTTTGTTATGCATTTGATAACAGAACTATATGGCGCCGCTAAATGTTCAAAACACTATGAAAATGTCTATTAATATGGTGAAGTTGTCATTATAAGTGATTATGCAATTACCATATGAATATGCATTAGATAAAGGGCCTCGCTTGTATGTATTTATGTGCGTACGTGTTGCAGCGTCTATGTTTGTGTTCCAACTAAGTGGAAATAAAATTCAAAACCTATCACCCAACTGCACGCTAGCAAAGGTGCATACACACTCCGCCCATCCATCCACCCCCCCCTCACGCACACCACAGACCACACCATACAGGCCAACACACAACGCATGTATACACACACAGAAATACATTTAATCACACACAGAGACGCATACATTCAAACGCTCATACAATCGGACAGGTAAGCGCACATGTTTAACAGATCCACGCATGCACATGAAAACACACGCACAACACGCATATCATAACACACACACACACACCACACACACACACGACACACACACACACACACACAAACACAAAACACACACACAGCTATCCAGACACACGGAAACATACATGACAGCTAGGTCCAGTCACGCACACACATAAACACACACACACACACACACATACACACACCGGCGCGCGCGCACCACGCACATACAACACGTACACTCACTCGCGTCCATACACACAAACAGCTCTTTCCAGACGACGTGGAAACATTATAGGTTCAATCACGCATAAACGTAAACACACACACACCACGCGCGCACACACACACAACACACACACGCACACACACAAAACAACAACAATCGATTTACAACAAAACGTAAATTTGTAACGTCCACAAACGTTTTGTAAACGTCCTCAAATGTTCTGTAAACGTCCTATATCAAACGTTCTGTAAACGTCCTACACTAAACGTTCTATAACGTTCTATACAAACGTTTATTTTGTAACGTCCAAAAAACGTTTTAAAACGTTCTAAAAAAAACCTCAACTTTGACGTATATGAAGTCCAACCTAAAAACGTTTAAAAACGTTTTTAAAACGTTCATTTAGGACGAAGACGTACAGGACCTAAAAAAACGTTTTGAAAACGTTCTGAAAACGTTCTGTGTTTGCTGGGCTGGCACACTGTCCTGTGGTACTGCCCTGTCATACTGCCCTGTGGGTACTTCCTGTAGTAAATGTGTGTGGTACTATCCTGTGGTATTTCTGCCAGTACTGTCTGTGCGTACTGCCCTGCAGTACTGTCCTGCTTGGTTACTGTCCTGTGTACTGCCCTGTGGTACTGCCCTGTCATACTGTCCTGTCATACTGTCCTGGGTGGTTGTGTGTGTGGTACTTTCCTGTGGTACTGTGGTAGTGTGTGATTCTGCGTACTTTCTGTGGATACTGTGGTAGTGTGTGTGGTACTTTCCTGTGGTACGTGTTGCAGTGGTGGTATTGTGTATGTGCAGTGTCGGTTGTGGTGGTTTTACTGTGTATGTGGTATTCCTGTGGTACTTCCTGTGGTTATTACCACAGGAAGCAAGTACCACAGGATGCGGACGTGCTGTACTCCTGTTGTACATTTCTGTGTACGCTCCAAATTACGTGCAGGACATTCCTGTAGTACTTCCTGTAGTACTTCCTGTAGTACTTCCTGTAGTAAATCCTGGTACTTACCACAGAGTACTACAGGATTTTTTGTAAGGGTAACAACAGTTCCGAAAGTTCATGGGAATAGCGTCGGACGTATGTATTGCTAACCCGTATAGTTCATATTCGGTAAATTTATAGCGAATTGCTCGTTAACATCTGCCGATGATGGTAGACGTCCAGTTCGTCAATCTATTGCTGACACAAAATGAGCCAGATAGATGTCATTCGCTCTAGGCCTACTGCGCAATTGTTCATGTGTACAAGCATATGAGCTGTGGCTAGTGTGCAGGGAGCGGCAAGACGAATATTATAAACAACTAGGGCATAATGATATGAGTGAAATGCATAATATCAAGAGGGAATTACATGCCTTTCCGATAGTGTTACATTTACAGCACGATGGTTTAAATTTCATAATAGAAATTCAGCATTTTTGAGTTTTTTCGCGGTTTCGTTGTGCGTTGAATAATCGCTGCTAGTATACACCAGCTCAGCTCCTCTCTGATTGGCTAAAAGCTGACGGATCGAACAAATCGTGGAGCAAATCACATCGGCTTCGATATTGCGACAGAACTACTATTTACGGCTTTGAAGTACTATTTACGGATTAGAAGTACTATTTACCGATCCGTGAATAGTACAGTACTTTCTCACAGACTCGCACGGTAGTGTGTTTATTTTTCATCATGTGACATACTTTTAACCAATCAATGAACAGGAATATATGAATGCAGTTTATAATGCCCATTATCTCACGTGTTGCTTCAGGCGATAGGTGCATGTAGAATTTCGTATTCAAGTTATTGCTACGACATTATTGATTCCAATGTCACTATGAGTTTACAGGTTTTACATGTATTTAAATATCGAAAAGTCATCATAAAACTTGTGAGACTGAGTCATCGATCAAAATGCATAAGTGATTTATACCTTCCTTTGACTGACATACTATCAGATACAATCATTTTGAACTCAGGCGAGAACTGGAGATGAAATCAAAAAAAAATATTTATAACGCGTATGTCGGCTATTAATCATTTTGCCTGTATGCTCAAATTAAAACAACAAAAGGTATACAACACAAGTCGTTTCGATAATTACACTTAGGATCTACAACACAAGGACTGAGTACTTCGAAAACTGACAATACCTGCGATGTTTATTTCTATCATGGTAAACTATAATCAGATATTAACTATTTTATGCAGTGATATATTCTCTAGTTCTAAGGCATAATTTAGTACTTGAGAATATAAATTTATAGTCAACAGCATAATTGTTTGCAAGCAACATAAGATCCAAATATATCCATTTTGTCACATATTGTTAAAGGCTATATAGCCACAGGTCCAAAGAATGTTTTCAAATTATTTGTACGACGTTATTGATCGAAATGTCACTCTCAGTTTGCAACGCTTCAATATAAATATCTGAAAGTCTTCATAATCTTTGTAATATTGCATTTTCGTTGCTCGAATTGTCTCCATTTCCACGGCACAAGTTTCTTACCAGTAACGAGATAGCGACGATTCTATCCGGTGCCTTCGAAGGGCTGGGGAGTTTAAAGCAACTGTAAGTATACCGTTAACGCCAATAACGGCATAGAGCAGAAGTATGATATTTCATTCTAAACTGCAATCTACAAGCAGTATTTCCTGTCAAATTATCGTTTAGAAAGATACTTTGCCCTCACTCTCTCATGTAGAGGTTGAGATATCTGCAATACTACATGGGTGTAAAACCTTCCCACGAAATGAGTCGGCCAACGTGATAGGTCTAACACTATTAATTCGATATCGAAACTAGCTGGAAATTTCTTAGTCATGGATCAACAAACACGTTGAACTCTTAAATATATTTGACTGACATAAAATCGAATATGTATTATCGTCAAGTAATCACTATATAGTTATCATCACATAAAAAGTAGGAATAAATGATCATTAAATGGATCAAACTTATTGAATGCTTATTCATAGTGGGAGTTGTATAGATACAATCATAATATTAGGTTCTTAAACGGCATGTCGTCTGCTGATCCAATAAAATATGCCTTTAGTCGCAAATATTTCAAACCAAAAGGAAGAAAACATCTTCTCTATGATTCGACTCAAGAACTGAGAAGTTCAGTAAAGAAAAAACATATTATACTGTTATCCACACTTTTACGTTTGAGATTCAGATTCATCATTTCAACTCCCTTCCCACGAAATGATTCGTTTACAGTCCACCACTTAGTTAATCAGATGTTAACGCAAGCTGGATATTTCTGAGTCATCAATCAAAATGCATAATTCAGTGATTGATAGCTACATTTCACTGACATACCATCAGATACATAATTTTGAACTCAAGCGAGAACTGGAGATGAAATCAAAGTAATATTCATAACGCGTATGTCGGCTGTTAATAATTTTGCCTTTATGCTCAAATTTAAAAACAAAAGGTATGTGACACAAATCCTTTCGATAATTGCACGTAGTATCTACAAGGACTGAGTACTTCGAAAACTGACAATACCTTCGATGTTTATTTATTATGGTAAACTATAATCAGATCTGAACGTTTTCACTATAGTCCAGTCAAAAAAGCACCTTACCCACCACTAATTGCAACAGAATTGTTTTAACTGTCATTCTAATCAGTGAGGTCTCCTAATCACCATACTAAAAGTGTCCAAAAATCCAAGCATGGGAAAGTGTTCTAATTTTCAAATTAGCTTTCACTGTACAAGAATGTCCTATTTTCATCAAAGTTTGCAGTCAAAATGGCTCATTGAAAGAAACATATTGCCAAAATAGATGTATTTACCATCAGTGAACGTGATAAGCACATTTTCAAATAAACAGCTGTAACTTAATTAGCACAATATGCAAATTAGTATCAATCCTGAAGAAAAATCCATATTTTGTTTACATTTAGTATGCATATGGTCTAAGGATTCAAACAAGTCATGTTTACAATGTTATCAAACACAATCGACACATTTTCAAAGTGATATTCTGAAAATATTTTGCGAAATATGCAAACAAGCTTCCATCATAAGAGAAGATTCATGTTTTTACCTCCATCATCAATCACAAAACTAGATGAAAACATTAACATGTTTTGTTCAATAACATAAGTAACGTTGTACATATTTCAATGAAATTTGATATGAAGGTACATGCTATCAAAATAGGTCCACTGAAGACCATACTAATAGTTTCCAAAAATCCTAGCATGAAATGAATCTAATTTGCATAATATGTAAATTAGCTTTCCCTGTACAAGAAAATTAAGCGTTCACCAAATCTAACAGCTAAATTAAAGATTTAAAGAAATTAATTGTTGAAACAGATGCTAGTATGGTCAGGGAACATGGTAAACATATTTTTTTTTTAATAAACCAGTTTAATTTAATTAGCATATTATATTCAAATTGTCTGTCACCATTAAAAGAAGTCACAATCTTCACTATAACATTGCATGTAGCTACCCTGGGAAAATAATCAAAAGTCACCTATGTATGCATACTTAATAAACTGTGACCTTGACCTTTGGCCAACAAACTCAAAGATCAAACTTTGGTTATATCTTCACATCATATAACCGCTTACCAATTTTCATTAAAAGCTATCTAACATTACATGTAAAAGTTTATCGATTGGGAAGTACATTTTTGGATACTGTTCATATTTCAAATATTTAATGAGCTATAATCAAATCTGTAATTTAATAAAGGCTGTATATTAATATCACATGCACCTCCTCCTTCTTCTTCTTGGTGTTCTGCCAGTGGAAAAGGTCCACACACCAAAGTCAGTATTATTTTTCCGCCACCCCTCTGTATGTAATCTGCCTTCCTGTTCACTTGCCAATACTTCAAATCGCCCTTACGATCAGACACCATCCCAGTTATCGGTCTACCTCTCACCCTTTGCCATTAATTTTCCCTTCTATACATCTCTCAGCATGTTGTTTCCTCTCGAAATGTGTCTCAGACATTTTTTTCTTCCATGTCCTGATGGTCTCCCGCAAGGTCCTTTGTTCATTCACTCTTTACAATTGTCTTATCTTTCCATTCTTATCCATAACATCATTTCCATGCTCCTGATGTTTTAGATCCATAGAGTTGTATACTCCACATCTTAAGCTGTTCCAGTTCTTTTCCACTAATTTGGTGTTAACTAATCTCTCTCTGATTGATGTACTCTTTATTACTTTTTTTATCGATATTTATCTTCATTCCAATGTTCCCCCCCATTGGCGTAAATCCTATTCATCGGGGGGGGGGGGGTCTATCATTCACCCCCCCATGAATAGGGTGACATCACGGATTTACGCCAGTGCCCCCCCATGTAGCCTTTGACAAGGCATTGTGTGTGTGGGTATGTCCCTCACGCCTTTAAGCCTGAGCGGTAGTTGCATCCCGTGTGCCTTAAAAGAGACTAACTATAATGCCTACACTCCTGGCGCACCGAAAGATTGGCTGTTCACCCACAACGCCTTTTCTATTTTGCACTCACCGAGCCAAACTAATTATATATTCAGGAGAGGTCTTGTAGCCTAATATGGACCGACTATGAATATTCATTACATAATTAGTTTGTTGCCCAATCCACGTTACGGGCCGATTTCAAATTGCACAGTAAGTGAAAATACCGTAGGTGGAAACTGTTTGAAAAAAAAACAAACTATTTCCCGTAACACTAGAAGGAATTTGAAGAAACTAGCTATTTGAGTCATAGTAAAATACCTCGTTAATGCATAATGTAACAAATCGGAAGTCGGAAAATAGATAGTTAATTGTGAAAGCACACTTTCATAAATCTTTTCACCTACTGTAAACATGAACGCATCCATCACACTCGTCTATAATGCATAACGCATATACTGCATGCAGTGATGATGTGTACAGGGATAGATGTGCATATATCTCTACGTGTGTATTATGAATACAAACTCTCGCACGCTGTGATCGTGAAAGTCTGACTCTGATTGGTCGCAACCGTTTAGTTGCAAAAATCGCCTCCAAAACAAAGGTTAAAATAAAAAATTCGATGTAGAATAGCAAAGGCAGTAGTCACTGGGGTTGGCGCGGTTAATCTCGTTCTAGTGGGGTATCGCGCTGACTGGGGATATCATTAAGCCCAGATAGGCCTTGATCAAAGGCTACCCCCACTGTAACTAGTAAGCCCTCTAGCTGTTGGATCCCTCTTTGCTGTCTCTTAAAATGGTCTTATCATCAGCAAACTGAACGGAACTGACTGTTCTACCTCCCACAGTGATTCAATCTGTCATATGCCCAAAGGCGTCCTGAGATAAAAATAAAATAGTTATTTCCAGGTTTCGACACAACGTACTTTTTGTTTCTCTTATTTTGAATGAATTCTTAAATTGTAAGTTTCATTAGTTGGTGTATGTTTTCATGTAATTGTAACGTGTCCTGTTTTGTTTTGTACAAGTCTGATGTCTTTTTATGATACATTCGATCAATGCCTACACGCAAATATATCTGATTTACGTAGACTACACGATTACATATCTTCGACAAATGATGAAATTGAAAATAATCAGTTGTACTTTTTACCTGATGATTTTAATACATATCTGACATCAAATGTAATTAATAATGATTTGAAAAGTAAATTTTCTTGTATACACGTTAATTGTAGAGGTTTATCCCATAATATTTTGATGCTCTCTCGTCCTTTTTATTTTCGTAAGATATTCAAAGTAGCATAATTGGTGTAATTGAAACGTGGCTCAAGGATAGTTCTATAGATAATATATATCACATTGAAAATTATGATTTTATCAGTAATGAACGAAAATCAAAACGAGGTGGAGGTGTTTGAATGTATATACGAAATGACATAATTTATTATCGGCGCTTAGACTTGGAAACTAATAACTCTTATGATGTTGAAAGCATCTTCTCCGAAATAGTAGCGTTTCCGATACCGTTAATTATTTGCAGACGATACCAGTATTTTTATGTCTCAAAAAAAAAACACTTCCACTTTGCAAACAAAATTCAACGAAGAACTAGATAAAATCACTTATTGGTTATCAATTAAGAAATTATCAATTAATATTGCAAAAACAAATTACATGATATTTACAAATAAAACAATAAATAATGATGAAGTATGTATTAAATTGTCTAGTTGTGTAATAAAAGAGGTTAAATCATTAAAGTTTTTAGGAATTTTAATTGATAATAGAATGTCATGGACTAATCATATTGATACCGTCTGCAATAAACTATCAAAAAACATTGCTATATTGTATAAATTTAATGGATTGCCCAAAGATGTCTTAAAAATGATTTATTATGCAATTGTAGCTCCATTTTTTTAATTACTGTATTCTTGCCTGGGACAACGCACCTGTAACTCTTTTTTTAGAAAGATTATATAAATTACAAAAACATGCAATCAGAATCATTGATCACTCATGGTTTTTAGCTCACACTAAACCAATATTCTATTCTAACAAGATTTTAACGTTTTATGATGTATATAAACACAACAAAAAAAGTAACTAACCCCTTTTTCAAAATACTATAACTTTAAAAAAAGAATGGGCTTGAGCACAACTAATAATTGGCAAGGATGTTCCTGCACTAAATTGACTAAATTCTGTGAGAAAATGTGATGGTCCGTCAATCCATGCATAAAGTTGAGCACATATTAAAGCAAAAAGTCACTTCAAAAGCACAAAGGCATTGGGGGGTTTTGATGGCAGGAATTTTGACAAATTCTGTTTCTGTGAATTGATTAAATCGCTTATTTATGTTAATCATCATCGTTTGACCTCTCAATACCTCCTTTGATTCTTTTGCATATTCACCGCTTCGGTGAGGCAATTTAAAAATGTTCCACTCCTTTCTCGATTTTGACATGTAAAACCATTAAATTAGTGGCAAAAATTTAAATCCGATTTTTCAGCAAAATGATATTCTTTACGTGTGTGCGAACATAAGAGGTTAACCATGGACATGGTTGAGTGAGTAAAGCTTTAAAATAAAGGGAAAAAAATGTCATTAATTTAACCAATTAGTTGGCATAAGAGATGACTCATGTGACTTTGAAAAGTGGCATTTTCTACAACCTTTATGCATGCTCATTCATGCATGACCCAACAGACCAATCACATTTTCACACAGAAGTTAGTCAATGAGTGTAGGAACACTCTTGCCAAATTACTTTGCACAAACTTGTTTTGTAAAAAAAGTTATGGTATGTTGAAAAGGGGGGTAGTTACTTTTTTTGTTGTGTTTAGATATCAAATTGGAATTGTTATGTTTTTATGCAATATAAAGCTTTACCGGAATCAATTCTAAATTATTTCACATTAAATTGCAACATTCATAATTACCCTACACGAAATGCTGCCAATTTTCACCTACCCCTTATTAGAACGTCATTGTCACATAAATCTATTTTTCTTCAAGCTCCGTTACTCTGGAATAGTTTGCCAGATAACATTAAACAATCTCACTCACTTAATATCTTCAAATCTCGACTAAAAAATATTTTCTTCACCAATATCAAAATGAATGAGTTTTAAGTATGTGTATTGACAGTTTATGTAAGTATGTTGTTTGTAGGCATGTGTGCTTTAATGTAAATGTTTCAGCGTGTTTATTTCTGTAGTATGTAATCGTCCTGTTTTGTCCAATTATAATTTCAATGTGTTTTAATGTACAGGGTCAGCCGTTTTAAGGAATGCTTACCTTTTTGGCCACACCCCTCTCAGTGTAAATTTGATTTGTGTATATGTCATTAATTCATGTTATATGTCTGTATATTTACATATTTTCAGTTGTTTGTATCTTACTGTGTTTTTATACTGAGCAAATAAATTGAATTGATAATGCTTCTAGAAAGAATGATAGAAAGTTGGCAGTTTTGTTGAACTCCTCTTCCAATAATCCAAGTTCGGAGTCTCCTTGTGTTATTCTTATGATTACTGTTGTATGTACAAGTGTTCCTAATAGGCACCTATCCTGCCCGTCTACTTCCAAGATACTTAAACACATCCAATAGTTTGATCCATTTCACTTTATCAAATGTACTTTCTCGTAGTCCAGGAAGCATATGTTTACCTCTTTCTGTTCTTTTAGTCTACATTCTGCAGGGTTCGAAATTAACGGTAGCTCGCTAGCCAATGGCTAGCAAAAATCACGGCGGACTAGCCAAAAATCCCCAAAATCTATATTTACTAGTCCGTGTGGCTAGCTAAAATTTTCCTTAACCCATTGAAGACGAGTGACGAGATATCTCGTCACGAGGTCTATGGGAAATACGTGTTAAAGGAAAAACAAATCGTCTCCAACGGGTTAAGT
>JZLH01S0123383.1:15781-29212 GCA_001188425.1 Eucidaris tribuloides
ATCATAACTGCAATAGCCTCACGAGTACACAGTCCAGCTCGAAATCCAAACTGATCATATCTCAGAAAACTTTAAACTTTCCCAGCCATTCTCATATGATGCTTCGTAGAATCATTTTTAATGCATGACATATAAGACTTATTGTAAGGAATCTAGAGCTGTTTGTGGCATTGTTTTTTCCCCTTTGGTATAGGAATAATGATTGTCCGAAGAAAGTCTTTAGGCCAGTTCCCAGATTCATAGATATTTACACTTAATCTTTCCAGTTCTTTTCTTATCTGTCCATCCAAGTTCTTAAAAAGTTCTATTCGTAATTCATCTATTCCAGATTCTGTTTTATCTTTTATTTCCTCATTGGCATTTCGAATTTCAGAGCTAAGTAAAGGTGTACCCAAATTATCCTGATCTACCATTTCGTCACTTTCATTCTAACTTTACATCCTTTGAATGTCTGAGATATATTTCAATCTCTCTCCAGATTTCCTGTATATTCCTTGGCATGTCACCTTTTGCGATGTGCTTTATTATTGAGTTCCCTGACTTTGGCAAGCATCATGTCAATCCCTCCCTCTTTCCTAAAGTTATTTGATCTCTAAACACCGCTCTTCTAGACATTTTTCTCATGCTTTGTCTGTATCTCTTCGAAGTTCATTATTCAGGTATCTATTCATCCACTTTCGTCTTGAATTCACCATTTTCTATAGCCTTGCTTCCCCCATCTTCACCAGTGTAGCCTGGATAACCCATGACTTATCATCCTATTATTTGTAGCTACATTTACTCTAAAAGGGTATTATCATGTTTTTGTTTTTCCAGGTCTCATTTTCTTCCTTTTATTTTCTTAAGGGTCAATATTGCATCCGTATAGATTATGGTCAGAACCAATATCTGCATATGGGTGCTTCTGCAGTCTCTAGCACTCCCTGTATACTTTAGTATAATTAGAATGTAGTTTAACTGAATCCATGCTTATCTCCTGATTGTTTCCATGCATGGAGTCTGCGTTTGTGGTGGTTAAACCCATCGGGCGTAACAGGTGTCTGTATCATGGGAGGGGGTGCAGAGCCAAACATTTCCTGGTAAATAAGTCCAATATGTGTGTCCTTCCTGTCATTTTCCCCGGTGTTTGGTGTATTTTCCGGCTGACATTTTTCAAGAGGGGGGGGGGGGGCAGTCTGCCCCCGCCCCCGGCTCCTACGTAACTGGTTAAACCATGCATTAGTTACTACAAGTTTTATTCCTACTTGCAGAATTCCGCATGCTTATACCCTCCCTACTCAATAGTATTGCAACATACACTATAACGCATGCATTTTTAGTTGAAGGGGTCTGTCTGTAATGATGTCCTGATGAAGTTTGTTATTGGAAAATAACAAATTATTTGAAAAGAAATCAATGAATATAATTTCTCCTTTCTTTTCCAAGGCGGAGAGATTATCAACTGCAGGCACCCACGACAGAGGGGCTGGAACATAAAAATGTAACATTTTTTCGCCTCCCTGTAGGGGTGGAGTATTTATTTATTCTAGCATCAAAATTCGATTTCATATTTGCCATCAAACGGTTTTAATGGTTTGGAAAGACTTCCAACAAACCAAAAATGTTAATATATTCCTTTGAAGCGGTCTCATAAAGAGGACACCACGCCGGGAAGTAAAAAGCGCATCCTATCTTCATAAGACAGTAATAAGGAGGATACGCCCCATATTTTAGACAAAACCTCTTCACGTTATAATTTCTTATTCTTTCTGAATTCTAAAGGCGGTTTACTATTGTAAACATCCTAAAATTTACGTCATGCGACTTTTTAGTGCATTGGATACAATAATGTGGAGAGAAGACCATCATCTTGAATTAGTAGCCTTATTCTCCTATTTCACTGTCTTATGAAGATAGGAGGCGCTTTTCTCTTTGCGGTGTGGTGTCTTCTTTCTGAGACCGCATCAAAGGAGCATATTTTTGTTAATAGGAAGTCTTTGCAAACCATCAAAACTGTTTGACGGCAAATATGAAATCAAATTACGATGCTAGAGTGAATAAACACCCCACCCCTACAGGGAGGCGAAAAAAATATTAAATTTGTATGTTCCAGCCCCTCTGTCGTGGGTGCGCCTGCATTTGATAATCTCTCCGCCTTGGAGAAGAAATGAGAAATTATATTCATTGATTTCTTTTCAAATAATTTGTCACTTTCCAATAATAAACTTTATTAGGACATCATTATAGAAAGACCCTTTCAACTCACAATGCATGCGTTATAGTGTATGTTGCAATACTTTTGAGTAGGGAGGGTAGACCCCCTGTCATTGCGTGTTTCAACTCCAAAAGGGCCACTTTCTTGTCCATCTGGTCCTTCTGCCACTACACTGTTCAAATCTCCCAAAATGATGGCGTAATCATTTACTGTTTGTGTCCATTTTCAGATACATAATTTAACTTATTTGCACATAAATGAGACTTTGAGCACCGACCTTCGACCTACATACTATAAAACGTAACTTAGGCTATACTTAGATATCATGTACCTTCATAACAAATTTCATTAAATCCGTCGAGCATTACTCAAGTTATTTAACAGAAACCAGATTATAATAGCTACTTAAGATTGAATGAACTATGACATTTGACCTTTGATCTACATATTCCAAAATCGAAATTGGTTTGTATTTTGATAACATGTACCTTCGTACCAAATCTGATAAAAATGTGTTGAATATTACTGAAGTTATAGAAAGGAACCCTGTTAAGTAGCTTTTTTTGCATTTAATGAGCTTGACCTTTGACCTTTGAGCTACACACTCCAGAATCAAACCCGGGCTGTACTTTGATAGCTTGTAACCTTATATCAAATTTCATTGAAATATGTACAACGTTACTTTTTATTGAACAAAACATGTAAATGTTTCCATCTAGTATTAGTATGGATGATGGAGGTAAAATCACGAATCTCCTCTTATGATGGAAGCTAATTTGCTTATTTTGCAAAATATGTTCAGAATATCACTCTGAATATGTGTCCATTGTGTTTTTTAACATTGTAAACATGACTTAGATATTTCTTGCACTCTAAAAACAATCTAGTTAAATGATTGACTATATTTCCCAGTCAAGTGAAATTTACTTGAAAATCAGTTACTTTCCAGTTGCATTGGTCCCTTTTACTATATAATCAGTCATTGATGAATAACTAAGTGAAATAGATACGTGAAACGGGTTTCCCTTGATGCGCTTAGGGAACAAGCGCGATCGCTTATTGGCCCATTCCGCTTTGCGTGTGAAGCGTCTTTGGTAAACAAATACAAATTGTACAAGTCTTCGCTGCGCTGCATTACGTACGTTTTGCATGCATACTAATACCTGTATACCTGCGCTGCGCTAGCGCTGCATGCACCGTACCGGTACGCCGAGTCTGAGCTAGGGAACTAGCTAGCTGTACAACCTGGCCGACATGGACGAATTTGTGACGCAAAAACTCCTGGAATGGGGGATGGAGGATTTGGTAGACATTTTCAAGGGTAAGTTAAGACTGCAGTAGGTCTATATTTATGAGAATATCTGATTCAAACATACGAAACTCGTATATATGAAAGTCGTAGAACTTAAGTCGTAACGTAACTTTGTGACCATTGAAGATGCACGCGTGAGTGTGAGCCGCTGTGCATTGGCTCTGACACTGTCACTGGCACTGATTAATTGTAGTCTACTGTCTGTAGGACGGGGCTTGTAATTGTATTTCCGAACGCTGTATTTATCAATGTTCAAAAAGTTACGCTACGACTTACGTTCTACGACTTTCATATATACGAGTTTCGTATGTTTGAATCAGATATCCTCATAAATATAGACCTACTGCAGTCTGAACTTACCCTTGATAATGTCTACCAATCCTCCCATGCCCGCGCCTAATAATGAAATTACTGAAATATAAGTGGAAAGTTTGATAAACTATCATAATATAGTTCAAAACTGATTATTCAAAAGGAGTGAAATAGACTTAGAAATCTAGTAAGAATTTTTGATCTGTTATCTAGTCAAACATAAAAATAACTAGGAAAATACTAGGTCTCAAAATACTGCGATTATCAGTTTGGCACACCAGACTGAAACGCTCTTGTAGCCTAGTCAGATTTTGACTAGATATCAGTCATAATTTGACTATAATCTTTTTTTAAGAGTGTGTTTGAATGATTTATATTTGTATGTATATTTGTTATTGTTTGTATTATTTTCATTGCATTGCATTCCATTTCATATTTTATGTATGTATTGTGATATATTTGTGTTGTTTTTTACTGTGTTGCAGGGCCCCTTTGTAAATCAGTTTGCTAACTGAAAGGGCTACCCTGCGGAAATAAAACGGAATAAATAAATAAATGAAATAAATTATGTGGCTAAATACATATCAAAATTAATGTAAACAAAATATGGATTTTTCTTCAGGATTGATACTAATTTGCATATTATGCTAATTAGGTTACAGTTATTTATTTGGAAACATGCTAAGTATGTTCACTGATGGTAAATATTATATTTCTTTCAATGAGCCATTTTTTCTGCAAACTTTGATGAAAATAGGAAATTCTTATACAGTGAAAGCTAATTTGCATATTATGCAAATTAGAACACTTTCCCATGCTTGGATTTTTGGAGACTTTTAGTATGGTGACTAGGAGACCTCACTGATAGTCATGACAGTTAAAACAGTTTGGTTGCAATTGGTGGTGGGTTGGCCCCTTATTTACGCTAGATTGACCAGACTACTATTATATGCAGTAATATATTCTCCATTTCTAAGGCTAAAATGTAGTACTTCAGAATATAAAATTTATATGCAGTGATATATTCTCCATTTCTAAAGCTAAATTTAGTACTTCAGAATATAAATTTATAATCAACAGCATTATTATATGTAAGCAACAGAAGATCCAAATACATCCATTATATAACATATTGAAGAATGTTTTCAAATTATTTCTGCGACGTTATTGATCGAAATCTCACTCCAGTTTGCAACGCTTAAATCTAAATATCTGAAAGTCTTCATAATCTTTGTAATACTGCATTTTCGTTGCTCGGATTGTCTCCATTTCCACGGCACAGGCATCTTACCAGTAACGAAATAGCGACTATTCTATCCGGTGCCTTCCAAGGGCTGGGGAGTTTAGAGACACTGTAAGTATATCGTTAACATCAATAACGGCATAGAGCAGAAGTATGATATTTCATTCCAAACTGCAATCTACAAGCAGTACCTCCTGTCAAATCTGTAATTTTGTTTAGAAAGATACTTTGCACCCACCCTGTCATGTAGAGGTTGAGATATCGGCAATACTACTGAGTGTAAAACCTTCCAACGAAATGAGTCGGCATGTTTGACTCTTAAATATATTTGACTGACATAAAATCGAATATTATCGTCAAATAATCATTATATAGTTTTGTAATGATTGATCATGATACAGTTGTTGCGGTACAAATTGTCGCCGGCGACAATTTGTACCTGGAGTCAACGGCACAAATTGTCGCCAGCATAATCAAAGCATGTTGCGGCATAAATTAAATTGTTTGAGGGTAGTGTGGGTATGTGTGTGTGTGTGTGTGTGTGTGTGTGTGTGTGTGTGTATGTGTTTAGGTGTACTTGTGTATGTTAGCATGTGTCTGTGTATCTGTTTCTCTGATTTAGTATTTGTGTCCGTGTGTTTGTGTGTCACTGTATGTGTATAATTCTGTCTGTATATGTATGTTTGTGTGTCTGTACGTGTCTGTTTGTGCGTCTATATGTGTCGGTGTGCGTGTCTATGTGTCTGTCTGTGTGTAGGTGTTTGTCTGGGTGTATTTTGTGTGTGTCTGTGTGTATTTGTGTGTGTCTGTATGTTTCTGTGTGGCTGTAATGGTCTTTGTGTGTCTATTAGTGTGTTTGCATGTGTCTGTTCTGTTTGTGTGTTTGTGTGTATGTGTGTTTGTATGTGTGTATCTGTGTCTGAGTCTATTTGTGTGTCTGTATGTGTCTGTATGTGTCTGTGTGTCAGTGACTCGGTATGTGTGTGTGTCTATATGCGACTGTTTGTATGTCTGATTGTGTGTCTGTGCACCTGTATGTGTCTGTCTGTCAATGTGTCTGGATGTGTCTGTTGTCTGTGTGTCTGTGTGTTGCGTGTTTATCTGTATGTGTCTGCGTGTCTGTTTGTATGTCTGTGTGTGTCTGTGTTTGTGTGTATGTGTATGTTTGTGTTTATGTGTCTATGTGTCTGTGCGTCTGTGTATGTCTGAGTGTTTGTGTGTGAGTCTGTGTGTATCTGTCTGTGTGTCTGTGTGTGTATGTTTGTGTGCCTGCGAGTTTGTTTGTTTGTCTGATTGTGTGTCTGTTTGTGTCTGTGTGTCTACATAGTGTGTCTCTCTCTGTGTGTTTACATGTGTGTCTGTATATGTTTGCACTTGTATGTGTCTGTGGGTCTGTTTGTATGTATATGTGTTTGTTTGTGTCTGTGTATTTGTCTGTGTGCTTGTGTGGGTCTTTATGTGTATGTTTGTGTTTGTCTGTGTGTCTGTATGCGTCTGTATGTGTATGTGTCTGTTTATGTGTCTGTGTGTCTCTGTGTGTATGTATGTGTCTGTGTGTCTTTTTGTTTTTTCTGTGGTTGAGTCTGTGCGTCTCTGTGTGTCTATTTGTGTGGCTTAATGCTTCTTTCTGTGTATGTCTGTGTCTGTATGTGTCTGTTTTATGTGTATGTCTTTGTGTTTGTGTGTCTGTGTATCTGCCTGACCCTCACAACCACTCAATATCTTACACAGACACTTACAGACATCCAAATACAAACCATACCCCTGTACATCCTCTTTCCGACACAACACCAACTACCAACTCACACACACATACACAAAAAACAGACACACACAGTCATACACACATATAACCACACACAGACATACAAAGACGAAGAGATACCACACAGACATACAAAGACGAAGAAATACAGAGACACAAATAGACGCATTCATACACACAGGCAGACAAACACACAGACATACAAACAAACACATACAGACACACAGGCACATACATGTACATAGACGCATACATACACGCACACACACAGACAAACACAGACAAACACAGATACACAAACTCTGTATACACATAAATTCACATATACCCACACCCACACTCTACGAACATGAAGACACATAGAGACTCACACAGACACACACACAGAAACACACAGAAAAGACAAACACATGTAGACACAAAAAGACACACAGGCAAACACAGAGACACACAATCAGACACAGAGACAGACACGCAGACAGAAATACACACATACAGACACACAGACACATATAGACACACAGACACATACAGTCACACAGACACATACACAAAAACACAAACAGACACACAATTAGACACACACAGAGGCACTGACACAAAAACATACACATACCGACAGACACACAGACACACACTGATACACAGACAAATACAAAATACACACATACACACAGACTCACATACAGACAAATACACAGACACATACAGACGCACAAACAGACACACAGACACACAGACACACACATACACACAAACAGAACAGATAGATACAGACACACAGACACACAGACACAGACAAACAGAAACATACAGACACACAAACACATACAATCACACAGACACCCAAACACATATACAATCACACAAACACACAAATATACAAACAGACACACACACACATACAGACAAACACAACACACAAACACACAAACCCATATACAAACACAGACACACAAACACACTGACATACATACAAATGCAGACACATACAGACAAACACACAACACACAGACACTCAAGGAGACAACAGATACTTACAGACACATAGACACATGCAGACGCAGAGACATACAAACACACGAACAGACGCATTGAGACACACCGACTTACATTCAGACACACAGACACATACAGACAAGCACAGAACACAAAGACGAACAAACAGGCAGCAGACACATACAGACTAGACACATTCAGACACAAAGACACACAGAGACACAAACAGACACATTCATACATACAGACAAACACACAGACATACAAACATACACGTACAGACACACAAGCATATACATGTACATAGACGCATACACACACACACTAGGAATACACAGACACACAGAGAAACACGCAGACAAAGACAAACACATGTAGACACAGATACATACACACAGGCAAACACATAGACACACACATACAAACAGAGACACACAATCAGACACAGAGACAAACACGCAGACAAACAGACGCTTACACACACAGACACACAGACACATATGAACATACATACACATACACTCACACATATACATACACACAGACACAAACACACACAATTCGACACGCAGACACAGAAACATACTCATACTGACAGACACATACAGATACCCAGACACATACAGAAAAACTCATAACAAACAGACAACAGACACATAGAGACTTGACACATACAGGAATATAGACACACACAGACACCTACAAACGCACAGACACATACAGACACAGACAAACACATAGACGAACTGACAGACACACAGAGACAAACACAAAAACATACAAGCAGACATACAGACACACAGACTCACACACAGACACGTACAGACACATATACAAACACACAGACACATACAGACACAGACACATAGACACGTAGACACACAGACACGTAATTAGACACACAAGCGCAGACAGGCACTGACACACAGATACACACACGAACAGACATACAAACACACACACACACACACACACACACACACACACACACACACACACATTTGGTGAGTGGCGAAAGTGTTGTGACTGTGTCGACAATCTGTTCCGCTGGGGCGTTTTTTTTTTCCTGAAACAAATTGTCGCCAGTGTGGCTAAAAATTGTGATCAGCAAGAGCGTCACAAATTGTCGCCGGCGACAATCTGTGCCGATTTGTTCAAAACCTGACGGCACAAATTGTCACCGGCGACAATTTGTGCCATAACATAAAGTCATTACATAAAAAAATAGGAATAATTATTTAAATGGGGGGTTTCCAGCGCCATGATATTATCACCCATTAAATCACCCATAAAAAATATCGGATACATCCGGGTGCTTTCGTATTTGCTCGTGGCTTGCTGATATAGTAGGGGGCCAATGTAAACGATGTTGTCATTTTTACCATTCACCTTTGGTGACCTTAACTTAAGGTCAAAGGTCAAAGTGGTCATATATCGTAAAGTATGTCGACCTTGGTATCAAAATGTGGCAAATTTCACAAGGAACAAGAATGGTGACATTTATTTTGTTATTTGACCTTTCGGATTGTTTTGGGGGTTATTTGCAAATAACCTAATTACTGGTACTAATTTGCATAAATTTGCCTTTATTCAGATAAGTCCAAGCTAGAGACCATGGAACCATCTTTTGCAATGTTTGTTTCATGGATTCGTGTCAATCCGAGGGTGCTGGTTCCAAATCTGATGGGTGCCAGACCCAAAACCTTGAGCGTTTTTGAAAAAACGCAAAAAATCAAAATGGCCAACAAAGCTATTAAGAAGGACGCTAAGGTCATATTATCGTACACATTTCAGGAATCTTTTTCAACATATACACTTTCTTGAGATGAACTGTGGTCAATTCGAGGGTGCTCGTCTGAAATCTGATGTAATTAGGGTGTCTATAAAACAAAGACCCAAGACCGTACGTGCACATACCGGTACGCCGTCGTACAGTGTAGGCTGGGGTAATGATAAAAAACAACAACAACAATTATGATAAAATAATAATAATTGAATTGATCTGTATAAATCAAATAAAGTCATAATACATAAATGTACAGATTTCAGTATATAATCAAAGTTCTAACAAGCCTATTTAAGTATACGCGTGTTTATCATGTTAAGGCGGTGTTTTGGGGGTGTTGATCACCCCTCTTAAAAAAGCGGGGAGTTACAGACTGAAAGAAATACTGTTTGGCCTCGACCGGATATGATTTCACAGCCCCATTTATTTATTATTTTAGTGTTTGTCTTTTTTTGGCCGTGAAAAGTTCCCAAGTCTGATCTGTCCAGGTTTTTTTGTGGGGTGAGGGAGTGGGGAGGGGGATTTTCCCTTTGCGGTTGGCCGTGAACGGACATGATTTGTCCGTGAAAAATTTTCCTGTCGGACCCGACATTCTCTTAAGGGGGGGGGGGTAGTTTCCGTTCGCGGTTTTGCTGTAACTGGACTAGCTTCAGCCGTGAATTTTTGCCCGTTGGATCTGATCTATTTTTTTTTGTTTATGCCATTTCGCTTCGCTGTTTTTGGACGTGAATGGACACGGTTTGGTCGTGGATAAACACCCCTTTTGAAAAATCCTGGGTAGGCCTATATGCCTGCAAGTGCCGGTGATTTCACAATTGGTGAAATCATTACAATAAAAAGTAAATGAATAACAAACTTTTTTATTCTCTTTTATTTCTCTTTTTATTTTCTTTCTATTTACAGGGCGCTTTGAAATTGGTGAAATTGCCTACTGACATAGATTTCAGATTGAATCTTGCTTACATACAGTTACAGATTTTCGTTTATATCTTTATTAAATAACATAGTCACAGACCAGGAATTAAGAACAATTGCAGAAAATAACTTTATCGGATGCCTTTTGATATTAAGTTCAAATTGGAAAATACAAGTACCCTTTATTGATTCATGCATGAAAATTTATACATATAATAAGAACGGGTGGTTCATTAGTCAAATCTGGTTGCAATTTCCAACTAGTCAGATCTATATTGATTTGAAGAGGTATCTGAACAAAATAAAGGATTTTGGCTTGCCAATGATGGATTTACATAACTTTTTTTTCAATTTTTTTTTAGGGGCGAAAAAGAAATTCAAGCGGGTAAGAATATTTCGCCTAGTTACACCTGCATAAACAGGTATTTATGCGAATGACGAGTGTTATTATTATTATTATTATTATTATTATTATTATTATTATTATTATTATTATTATTATTATTATTAAACTTTTCTGCATTATGTGACCAAACATGGATTCGGAAGTAATGACTTATTGTCACCGATCCAGCTAATAGTTTATTCCGACTTATAATCGTCATAAATCCACTGGAACGGCGAGAGATATCCGCCACCTACACTGATACAAGAAAAATTGACACAAAAATCATCGATAGAACCCGGCATTCATCATTATTTTGAGTAAAATTTAGCAGTTTGACTTCAATGGGGAATAATTCTGTCACCCAAATCACACAGACACAGTGCATACTGGTTTACATTTCACAGTCTCTATGTAGATGGTATATTATACGGACCTATACAAGGTCAGTAAACTTTTCAAACCAAACTATTTGGCTTGGATTCCAGGAATTTCAATTGAGTATTGTATTTTTCTTTTATCTAGCCGTTGTATTTCTCCCCCGCTATTGCAACAAGCGGTCTTAATTCTGTTTTAAGAGGATGTTTTATCTGTCTGGTATAATGTGTTTGATATCGGAATAGAGTAGACACCTTTTTCGTTAGAAAGATGTAAGATCAAAACAATGCGACATGACATTTCCCTAAGCTGTAAAACATCCTTCGCTTGTGTTAAATGTGCATGCTTTACAGATTTATTTCTTAGTGTTAGGTTGATAGAACACAATGATTTTATTGTTCCTTTATGTTTAGTTGTATTTGCTATAGCCACTTAGACTATAGTGTAAAGACCACTGTCGCAATATAAATATGTCAATATAGTCAGCAACGGCAAGTACTGTTAGGAGAGAACAGACAGGAGGTTTTACCGAATGGTGATGTATTCTGATCACTGAATAAACGCGTAATGCCGCGTTTACACTATGTTCCCGGCGGCCACGGAAACCACGTTTCAGGCCACCGTGGACAAAACGGGATGGACGTGAGACCACGTGGAAAGACCCACTACGGATCACCTCCAAGTACTGTTACGGCCTATAACGTACTGTCGAGTTTTATTGCGTTCCCCTCTTTTCCTACGGCCTACTAGGTTTCTCATCCTCACCATTAACTGCCGTGGCAAATTTTTTGACGGTTAAAAAATCTGGTCCGGAATCCACGGCAAAACGGACTATCACGTTTGCCAAGCCCGTCCCCCCGTTTGGTCTCACGTCCATCCCGTTTTGTCTAGGGTGGCCTGAAACGTGATTGCCGTGGCCGCCGGGAACATAGCGTAAACGAGGCTTAAGTTTTGCTGTATTTCTTTCCTTATTCCAGTTGTTATCAGATTTGTAATAACCCAGCTTATCATATCAGGCAAACACACACACAAACACACACACACACACACACACACACACACACACACACATACACACAACACGCCAACACCGGTACACAAGCACGCAGACAGACAGACAGACAGACACACACACACCCAACACACATACACACACAGACACACACACGACCCACAGACACACAGACACACATACAACACACACACATACACAGACAGACACAGACAGACACACACACACACACACACACACACACACACACACACACACACACATACACACACACACATTCAACCCGCTTGGGCCGGCCAAGTTCTGTCTCATCTGTAGTGTTAGTAATGGGATTCTTGATTGGATGATCAGAAATGGTCGACAAAATGTTCTGGGCATACGCACGCAATTGCATACGTACGGACAAACGCGTACGTACGCAAGTTCTGTAAGTATGCAATCGCGTACGTACGGAATGCACTCAAATCGGGCGCTCTGATTGATTGAATTGAGCGTACGTACGCTAGATGACGTTTTGTGTCCAGGAGGGCGTTCCATATGGGTCTTTGTTTTCTGGGTAGGCTGGGGTTGTCGTTGACGCTTCGTTACGTATAGACGAACCACGTGTTGTAACGCGAGCGTGGGTCTTGGGTCTTTGTTTCATAGACACCCCCAGTAATTAGGTTAATTGCATATAATAAACACAAACAAACGATAGATCAAATAACAAAATAAATGTGACTAACCTTGTTCTTTGTGAAATTTGCCATATTTTGATACCAAGGTCGACATACTTTTGACGATGTATGACCACTTTGACCTTTGACCTTGTGTTAAGGTCACCAAAGATCAAAAGAAAAAAAGGCAACCTTGTTTTTCTGAATAGTCAGACCCAGTAGAATACGTATACATGTTGCCAACAATTAACATGAACTTCAGAAAATCACCCTTTTTTAACATAGGCCCCCTACTAAGATGATTCAGTTTTCCACAGAAATAATACATTATCAAACTAACCGTTTTTCGCCATGAATCAGACGATATCGTTCATTGATTATAATGTGCTTACTTTGCTCAATTTACCAAATTAAGAGAACGATTGTGAAGTCTGTTGAATAACGCGTTGCCTGATAAAGAAAAAAAAACGCAAA